>BQNB010042275.1:0-42666 GCA_026074375.1 Tanacetum coccineum | reverse complement strand
TTATCATACTCTATGAATGGGAGATGGTCAGGTAGTGGGGTGGTTCTTTTTACGTTTTGGGTGATATATTGATAACATTTCGGTCTTTTGGTTTGTTAATGAAGATATAATTGCAAGTTTGGTTTGTCAATCAAATCATTTCAGTATAATGTATGGTTAAGATGACGTACATTCTCGGTATTGTAGTTGTTTTTGGGTAAATACACTGTTTGTCCCAAAAGTAAGCCCCGTACCTATTTTGTCTCAACAAAAGACCATTTGTAATTTTTCCAACGGTGTTTGATCACTACGCTGTCTGACCAACGGTGTTACCTTCAAGACAAAATAATAGAAACAACTTACATAACTAGTACGCTTTCATAATTGGATTCTCTTAAACATACCACATATACATACCACAAAAATTACAGGAAATACATACAAGGGTAATTTAAGATTCAAAACATTAAGTAATAGTGGATAGCACATAAACGACATATTCTTTGCATTCTTAGCATTGACGTTCATCTTCAGTAACTGCCTCATCCATCTATTCAGCATACACTATTTTCCTCGTCATTGGTCATCCTTTTTCCACCAGTTCATCACCACCATGGTTTGGAACCTCTTTACGAACCAGAAATTCAAGGTTACCTTTCTTAGCAGCATGGTTTGGAACCTGTTCACCCTTAACACCATCAATATCATCGTGCACATGATCATCCATCCCTTGTTTCACTACTTCACTTGGCATCTCTACAAGATAACCACTTAGTTTACCTAGGTTGTTGTTCAAAGGCACCTCTTCTTCACACACGTGTTCCTGGAGAACATTGTCTTTCATTACCTTATTGCGTTTCTCTAAATCAAAGGCATTAATGCCAAACATAAAGTTAATCTCAAACAAGGATCTTTTCCATTCGAATTCTGCTCTTTACCTTTTTGCCTTTTTTCATTCTTGGACTCATCAGACCATGGTGTTGGTATCAAGAACTCACTGTCAGAGTCTGATAAACATACTTAACTTGGTGAACACTGAGTTTCATTATTAGCTATGTAAAGATGTTATGTTTATCGTTAGTGATTTTCACAATTTTTAAGAAACCAAGTGCAAGTGTAACTATTTATATCAAAACGACATGTGATGTGCTCTTAGGTTTTCCTTTACTTATGTGGATGGTTGTAGTAATATGGGCGGGTAAACGCGAAAGGACTAAATATAGAAGGTGTAGTAATGCAGTTAAAAGCCATAAACGTCAAGGACCAAATTCATAGATAACCCTATTTAATTTATAGAACATTACAAGTGAATAATTGGCAAAAAAGTCAAATATAGTTTACCTTACATCCTATTTAAGATCAAAGTAAAGCAGTTTTGCAAGAAACCACAAAAAATAAATTCACCACCAAATCATGAATGGGAACAAGCCCTTGATATAGACGATTCCGATCTCAGACTAACCCCAGTTCTTCGTCCCAACAACAGCACCCACATACTCCCTAAGACAACCACCACCACCCAAACCCTATTATCACCTCAAAACCATTTGATAATTGTGGCGAGAAGACGATTAGGATAATACTAGGTCATGCTGGTATTGTTCAAGCGACAAGCTCTGTAAAATAGCTAATACTCGGGAAGGTGGGGAGGAATCTGTAATGTCTACACAAGAGTATATTAGAAAAGTTATTGAGGATGTGGGTAAAGATGATGACTTTACACGTGGGTCATGGCTTAGCGCGGTTAAGTATGTGAATGTTGATGGGGGGGGGGGGTATCATGAGTGGGTGTTTTAGATATATCAAGAAATTTCTCAAGAATGTAAAACTTAAGAAAGTTGTTGCAATTATCAAGTCTTGTACTCCGAATGCGCTGGGCGATCTCATAGTAACACTCACAAACCTTTCTGGTACAATCTTTGGTATTATTCATTACAAAGTGCTTACAGATGAGAGGTTTGGAAAGGAGATTATGAAAATCATAGGGGGGGGGGGTGTGAATATGTTTCCATTTAAAAACTTTAAACGTTTTGTATCAAATTATCAATCAAGTTAAACGCAATATGAGAAGTGTGAATAATACATCTATATCCATTAGAACATATCATAGCAATACACACACAATCACAATATTAACTTCTATCCATAACACAATCATCATCCAAACAATATAAGAAACAATCAACACACATATAGATCTAATTCAAATATAAATGTAAGGCGATAAGGTAAATAAAGATGTAAAGCGAAAGGTAAAATAAAGTGCAAACCGGACACGATGATTTATAGTGGTTCAGTCACGAAGCTCATATTTGCCCTACTCTACTCCCCGAGTATCCAACTCGAGAGTTACTTCACTAGTCAACAAGCTCCCTTCTCGACGGAGAAAACCACACAACGTTGCTTACATTATTTTCCAACACTAAGCTAGATGTCGAGTTCTAATCCTAGCTAGAACCAATCTATCATTACTTTTGTATTTTAAGGACTAAAATACTAACCGCACTACTTCACTACACTTCACTTCACAACTCCACTTCACTTCACAACTTCACTTCACTTCACGACTTCACTTCACTTCACAACTTCTCTTCACTTCACAACTTCACTATACTTCACCTAGACACTAACAAGAACAACCCGATCTATCTAAACTCTTTACGGTCACCACGATCTAACTAAACTTCCTATGATCACCACGATCTAACAACTATACACACCATGATCACCATGATCTAACTATTACACAAGTTTAGAATACATGGACTCGATTTATACATTGTAAATGTAAGACATGTCATGAATGCACTAACTAAACTACATAACTTTGTATCTTAAGGATAACGAGAGTTTTTCTCTTGCACTTGGAGGAATAAGCTTGAATCACTTGGAAACAAATGGTTAAGATTAAATGATCAAAGGATTGTAGATGATGTATAAACTGATTTTAGACAGAAAAGAATAAGTGCAAAAGGTGAGAAAATCAGTGGAGAACAATCCAGTATTTATAGGAAAATTGGGGATCATTTTTATCTGGCCGGCCCCCTTAATTCATATGTCGGCCCCCTTATAATTAAAGGGACCGCCCTTATAATTAAGGGGACCGCCCAGGCCAGGACGCTCCCCTTTTTTGTATTTTCCAGGGGAGGTGTTTTCTGGAACATTTCTAGCCGTTTTTAGGTAGAAAATTTGAATTCAAAATATTTATTTTGAATAAAATATTTCTTTTAAATGTAGAAAATATTTTGTAAAAGTTATAAAAATGCTTGTACCATTTAAAAAAAATTTGAGGTTGAATAAAAATTCCTTTGATCATAAAATAAATTAAGCATTTATTTATTCATACCTTAAGTGATTTACGTCGGGTGAAAACTTCGTTGAAACAGACTTGAGACGTCGAGAGATGTTGTCGTATGAATGCATTGATGATTTGTGATCACGACTAACTTAAGCACTTTGCGTTATGTGTTATAAGTTACATGTTTGTCATCACCAAAACATGAAGACAATGTAAAGATTAAATATCGTAATATTACTACCAACAATCTCTCCCTTTTTGATGATGACAAAATATGTAAACTATAACTCATAGTAAAATATATAAGTTACTTGTTTACACTTCTTCTCCCCTTTTTTGTTGAAGAAAAAAGGTGGACTCTTAGGCGAGACTTATACTACACTTCAAACCATGAACCAAATAGGCAAGCTTGCATCATCTCCAGTGAAGTATTGCTCCTATCAACCCCATTGAATCATCCCAAGATATCCACTTTGACACTCGAGCACCCCTTAGCTCATTGCAATCCTATGACACTTGCATTCCGTGTATATAGACTCTAGAGGATCTATGGATCAAATTTGTTGCAAACTCTTAACCTACATCAAGGGTTAGCTTCGTGGAACATAATATATATATAAGAGCGATATTAAGGGGTTGGAATACACATATAAAGAAATGTGTAGATGTCATAACGATTGCAACTCCCCCTCGGTGTATGCTCCCCTTGTTTGGGGCACCAAGGAATCAAGCTACGGAAGTGTGCTATAAAGAAAATTAGTTGAAAAGTGCACATATATATAATAACGATGATAGCTATATATATCAATTCATTAAAAGGGAACAAGACATGCATGTCTTAGATATATGTATGAGATTTTAAAAGAAAATTTAAAACCTAGACACATGCAATTGTTGTTTTAATTACAACAACCTAAATCCATGATAAAAGGAATCATGACGTATACTTAAGACATTAGAATGTTTAGGAACCAATGAAAAGGTTCGACCGGCACATGCTTAAGGACTAAGAATTGACCAACACCCTTTGGTATAATACCGACTTTAATAAACGAGAACAAAATTTGTTTATTGATTGATACACTATTATTATGAGAATGACATATTCCAAGATGTCATTTGGATAAGGAGTATGAATGTATTTTGATCGACGTGTTCCTTATGGTATCGTCATCTAACCAAGATGATGATACGGATTTGAATAGACTAAGGGTTGTATTGAGAGATTCCTAAATCCTCAAGGTTTCTTTGTTAAGGATGATTTAAGGAGGGAACATAAACGAAGAAGGGTGAGCGTAAATGGAAAAGGAAGGTGTTTTTACAATAGGTTTGTTAGGTGTTTTGTTAGTTGTTAATGTTGACGAACAAAGGTAAAAATATGAAAATGAGGGAAGAGAAGTGAAAGACTTGACATTGTGATGACTTAACAACACTTGAAGATTAATTATCTTCTTTGTGTTCTTCACTTTGCTAAAAAGTGGAAATGATTGGATGAAAAATGAAAGACACGACATTGTGACGACTCAACAATACTTGAAGATTTAATATCTTATTTGTGTTCTTCACTTGCTTTTGACAACATAGGCATACATGCTTATGAGTGTCAGGATATGAATATGAGACGCATTTCATTACGAAATTCACTTGACTTTTGACAACATAGGCACACATGCTTATGAGTGTCGGGATATGAAGATGACTATGTGGATGACTCGAAATTGGTAGTAGTGAGGATCACTGGGTTTTTCATTTCACATTGGTTTCTAGTGAATAAGAATCACATATGTAAGTTCTTGAGAGTATTTGGTTAAAGGATATGTGAACAGGTGTGTTTTCCCTTCCCTTTTAATTCGTGCTCATCCAGACATAAATTGTGGAATAAAACGAATAAATGAAGAGAAATTAAGACAAAAGCGATGAGCTTGAAAATGTCATGACGGATGATGATTAGCATACGATGAACTTCATCTGCGAAGTTATGTAGCTCTTCTCGAGTATTGCGAATGTTCATAGAACAATCACACGACGAGGTGTGAGGTTGTCTTAAAGGTGGTAGCGGAAATATGGACGGAAGATATTAACCATCTATATAATAATAGAGGCGTGATTAAGGTTTTTGTGAAACGACTTAGACATGAACAATGGGTGGCAATTTAATTTACATTTCGCGAATTAAAAATGCTTAAACATTTCGGATGAAATGATTAAGTTGTCAAGATTTATCGGAATGTATTTAATAGTAACAAGACTATTAAAATGAGAATGGCACGTTTATGAGATTTGTTTTATCATTCCTAGACCTAGACTTAAAAAGTTCACGTCTGAGTGGTTTGGTGAGGAGGCCGACGATGTTTTCTTCCGACAAAACTTTTTTGATGAAGATATTTCCTTTTGGACATTGTCGCGAAGGAGATGACGACGAATTTTGATGATTTTTCTATCCTAAGATCGATGGATAATATTTGATCCTCGTTGTGTATGAGGTGAGCATGACGATAAACCATCGTGACATTCCTAAGGGGATGTAAAGGACTAACGGAAGTGAAAGTACTTAGTCTCAAGGTGTGTATATTAAAGAGGCTACGAACCACTTATGTAGAAACTCATAAGACCTTTTTCACATGAAGGTTGATGTAAGATTTTAGCTTTTAGGAAGAGCATTTTAACATATGTTGTTAAAAGGCTTGAATATGAATTTTCAGATATGACCTTTAACGTTTGCGATCCTTAGAGGATAGACAAATGCTTAAGGAGTGAGGATGATATGATGGTTTTATACCCTAAGACCGATGGATAAAGTTCAATCATCGTTGTAAATAAGGTAAGCATGACGATAAAACATCGTGACATTCCTATGGGGATGAAAGAAACTCACGGAAATGAATATACTTGGTCTTTGAGGAGTGTGTATGAAAGAAGCTACAAATCACTTATGTAGGAGCTCGTAAGTCCTTTGTCACGGAAGGTTAAAGCTAGCTTTTAGCTTTTGGATGAGCATTTTAACATGCATTGTTAAAAGGCTTGATTATGAATTTTCAGATATGACTTTTAACGTTTGCGATTGCAAGTTAAAATTACTTGAATATTTTGGATGAAATATTTAAGTTGTCAAACCTACTTAGAGGTGTATTAGATTTGTATCTAACCATCCTTTAAAAAAAGAATAGATTATATGGAAGTAAAACGATAAGAGAATAAGGAATGTGTTGCATTGAGACCTCTTGGAGATTTAAGACCATTTTGCGACTATTATGACCTATTGGATTGTGACACTAAAGGCCGCGTGCAATAAGGGTATAAATCCTAGTGTGAGGAAATATATACCTAGATGCATAAGACACATAGATTTAAGCATGTAAGACTATTTTAGCATGCATCAACACAATAACCATAAAGATTAATGTGTAAGACTATATGAAATATAAAAGTGTATCTTGATAGGCATACCTAATCCGTTATGCATCAAACCAACATAGTGTAGGTGCACAATTAACACGTAAGTCATGTAAAACGTCACATAATAAACATGATTACTTTAAACAAAACATCATGTAAAACATGTTAATATTTTGCACTTAAGAGTTTATTTAGATAAACTAAGAAATATTATATCGGAATTGCTTGACAAAGAAAAAAACCTTTATAATAAACGTGCATTCAATAACCAAGCAAATGATCATTGATTATAAAGATAATCACGAAGGCATATAATCATATCATATAGGAATAAGTTATCATCTTGAAACGTCACAACACATATGCGAGAAGCAATAAATTTACGAATTCAATTTACCTATCGAAATGTAGCAAATATGAAGTTTGCTTGGTTCACTAATATATGTCTTAATATGATTCAAACAACCATGTTTTTATGACGGTAGATTTAGATGATATATTTTACACATATCCTAATAGAGGATGTGTTGAATGCTTAAAAAAACGTAAAACATAGATTTTTGAATCTTTTTGTTCAAGATCCTATAGGTTGTTAGTTTCGATTACATATTTGCTAGATTTAATGGATGTTCATAATGGAAGTCTCTTTCATGTGTATTGTCACATGTGATTTTTAACCGAGATTGGATTTTCAAAAGCCAAGAGATGTGCTTATTTGTGACAATGAAATAATATGTAAATATTGAGAGTGTTTTAAGAAACTCCCTTTTGCATGTCTTATGAAATAAATCTCATCAAGATTATTCATCTTAATTGAGTTTGTGATTCTTCAATGATAAATGATTAAAACGAGACATATTTTATTTTTAAACAAATATGCTTTTCTAAGATGATGAAATTATCATTCTTATGAATGCTATATAGCCTAATAAAACAAGTATTCGAATGAATGAATTTACAGTTTTTATGCATTGACATATATGTGGACGATTATTTTTTAATTCAAATAGCTAAAAAAATTTGTTTATATTACAAACAATATGTAGTGGATTATCTTGTAATACAACACATTCATCTACAAAAGAAATACAATGCATAGGAATATATTACGATTTAACACGATAAGATGCATGAATTTTTGTAATAACACACAATATGTATGGGATTAATCTTGTAATACAACTACAATCGTTTAACACGCAAGTGCATGAATTTCTTTAGACATAAATGTTTCCTCCAAACATCATGTATCCTAGGTGAAAGAATAAGCTATTATTCTTATTTTAGAATTTAGCCAAATGTGAATTTGAGCTTTGAGTTGTGCTTTTTAAGTTGTATGAGCAAAGTTTACATATGTTGTTTGTTTGCTCGTGTTTGGTTTTTTGGAAATGACATATTTAACAATTGCATTGCAATGTAATTTGCTTGAATATTTCAGAAGAAACATCCAAGTCGTCAATCCTATTTCTTTGTGTATTTATGCATCTTATTAAACATATTAGTCTAATATTTGGAACACAACCATTGGACAAGTAGAATCAATATGGTATCATTAACCCAAGTGTGAGTTATGATCCGATGTATATTCTTTTCATCTAGAAAAGGATGTAATTATTTTCATATCAATCTAGTGTGATTGAGTATGTAGATTCAAGATAATATCCTTTGTTACGTTTTGATATAATCTTGAAACTAAACAAATAAGAATCTAATTTCGTGTCCATACTCAAAATCTTGTTAATTAGATTCGATAAAGATATCAATCATAATTTGAATAATGAATCGATATATACTCGAAATCTTTCTTGATCCTCATGAACACTCATTTAAAAAGAAAATAAATAAATATTTTAATGGTGTGTTCCATTAATCCTAAGACTAGTCATGAGTATGAGGTTAATGAATTAGGACAAGTTCACTTATTACTTCAAGATTGTCATATATTTTGTTTGTGCAAAAAAACTATTTATTGTTACAAACAATGTGCATAGTTTTTGACAATACATTATTATACAAAACACAACTCTTGTAAAATGCTTATATAAAAGAATTGTGTGTGTGTATGTTGGATCAATGCAAACACACGCAAAGTTCAAAAATACATTTACTTTACTTCAACTAATGTATTTAAAAATGATCCATTTTCCTCTTTCTGCTATCTCTACTCTCTTACACCCTTTTCCCTTTTCCTCCCTCTCCTTTCTCCTTTTTGCTTTTCTCCTGCTGTTCTATTCTCCTTTTCCCTATTCATTTCTTCGTAATCTCTCTTTCCTCTGCTTTTCCTTCATTTTCACACTCCTCCCCCTTCAAATTTCCTCTTTTTCCCCGTAACTTTTTCTCCCCTCCTTCTTTCTTCCTTTTCGTTCTCTCCCTTTCTTCTTCACTCTCTTCCTCTCCTTCTCTCTCGTATCTCCTCTTCTTTCCTTTCCTTTTTCTTTTCTTCTTTTTCCTTCTCACTTCTCTCTTTTCTCTTCTCCTCTTCTCCTCTTCTCCCTCTTCCCGGTCCTAATTTTCCTTTCTCTCTCTCTTTCCTGCTCCATCTCTTTTTCTTTCTTTCTCTTGCATTTCCTCTTCCTTTCTCTTTCCTCTCTTCTCCCTTTTTTTCTATTTCTTTCTCTCCTTCTTTCTCCTTTTACCTCTCTCTACTTTTTCTATTCCTCCTTTCCTTTTCTTTCTCTCTTTCCTTCTTTCCCTTTTTCCTTTCTTTTCTTTTCTTCTATTCCCTTCTCCCTCTCCTCCCTTTTCTCTTTCCTTTTCTTCTTTTCTCCTTCATCTTCTTCTTTTTCTCTTTCCCCCCTATTTTCTTCTCCTCTCTTCTCCTTGCTATTTTCCCTTTTCCTGTTTCTTCACGGCCGTTTTCGCTCCCTCTATCTCTTCTTTCCATCCCACACTCTCTCTTCCTTTTCTCCTCTCCATTTTCTGCTTTCTTCCATCTCCTTTCTTTTTCTCCTTTCTTCTCCTTTACTCATCTTTTTCCCTCTCTTTCTCCCCCCCCTTCCTCTTTTCCTATTCTTTTTTCATACCCCTCTCTTTCTTCATTTTCTTTTTCTTTTTCTTACATTCTCCCCTTTCTCTCCTCTTCTCCCCTCTTTTTCTCCTCTTTCTCCTCTTTTCTCTCTTTCTTTTCTTCTCCTTCTTTCTCTTCCATTTCATTCTTCCTTCTTTCTTTTCTTTTCTGCCTTTTCCTTCTCTCCTCCTCTTTTCTCTTTCTTTCTTCATTCTCCTCTTCTCTCCTTCTCTTTCTTTCCATCTCTCTCTTTTCTCTTTCTTCCCTCTTTTTCCTTTCTTCTTCACCCTTCCCCTTCTTTCATTCCTTCTCCTATCTTCTTCTCCCTCTTGCCCTTTTACCTTCAGTCTTCCTTTCTCCATTCTTTCTTCTTCTCTCTCCTTCCTTTTCCATCTTCTTTCTCCTCCATTTTCCTTTTCTTTCCTTCTTCCTCTCTTCTCTTTCATCCCTCTTCTCATCTCTTCTTTCCTTTTTCCCCTCTCTCTCCATTTTCGTGCTCTTTTCTTTTTCTTTCTTTTCTTCCTTCCCATTACTTTCACTTCTTTCTAATCATTTTCTTTTCATTCCGTCCTCTTCTTCTTCTTTTCCTTCAATCTTCTAATCTTTCCTTTTCTTTTCATTCCCTCTTTTTCTTCTTCCTAATCTTCTCTTCTTTCCTTTTCCTTTACTCCTTTCTTCTCTTCTCTTCCTCCCCCTCTTTTTTCTCTCTCGTCTCCCTCTTCTTTCCCCCCTCTTCTTCTCTCCTTCCTCTCCCCTCGTCTATCTTCTCTTCTTTCTTTCTCTTTTCCTCCCTTTTCTACTTCTCTTTCTCTTCTCCTTTCTCTTTTCTTTTTCTCTTTTACTCTCTCTTGCTCTCTTCTCTTTTTCCCCTCTCCTTCTCCTCTGCCTTTTCTCTATTCCACTTTTCTCTGCATCCCCCTTTCCCTCATTCTTTCTATTCTCTGTCTTTCTTTCTCTTTCTCTGTTCCTCCTTCTTTTCGTCTTTTTCTCTCTTTCTTTTTCCTTTTCTCCGTACCCTATCACGTCTTTTCTCTTTCTATCTCCATTTTGCTTTTTCCTCTTTTTCCTTTCTCCTCTCTTCCCTTTCTATCTTCTCATTTTCTCTTTTCTCCATTTCACTATTCTCTTTCTTATTTTCATCCCTTCACTTTTTCCTTCCTTTTCCTTTTCCTGTCTTCTTTCCCATTTCCATTACTTTCACCCCTTTCCTTCTTAATTCTCCCTCCTTTTCTTTCTTTTCCCTCTTCTCTTTCTCTCTCTCTCTCTTTCCTTTCTCCTTCTCTACTTTCATTTCTCTGTCTTCCCTTCACTCTTTTCCCTTTCCTCTCCTTCTCTCTTTTCCCTCCTCCCTTCTCTCCTTTCTTCATCTCTTTTTTCTCTTCCTCATCCTTCCTTTCTCCTTTTCCTCTGTTTTTCTCTTCACTCCTACCTTTCCTCTATCTGTTTTCTTTTCTTTCTGTTCCTCTTCTTCTTCTTGCTCTATCTTCTTTCCCCTTTTTCTTTCTATCTTCTTCTCTCCTCCTTCACTCTTCTCCCTCTTCCTCTACTCTCTCATCCTTTTCTTTCTTTCCTCCTTTTTCCTCTTCTCTCTCAACGCTCTTTCTTATCCTGTCTCTTTTCGTCCTCTTCCCTCCTTTTCTCTTTCCTTTTACACCTACTTTTTCCTTTTCTTTCTTCTCTTCTTTCCTCCTCTCTCCTCTTTCTTCCCCTCCATTTTCCTTTCCCCTACTTCCTACTTTTCTTCTACTTTTTCTACCATTTTCTCACTCTGTTCTTTTCTTCTTCTTTTCTTTTTCTTCCTCTTTCCTCTTCTTCTTCTTTCCTTCCTTTCTTCATTTTCCCTCTTCATCTTTTCCTCTCCTTTCTTTGCCCCTTTTCTCCTCCCTCCTCTTCCTCTTTTTCTTTCTTTCTTTTTCGACACTCTTCCTTTCTCTCAGTTTCTTCTCTTTTTCTCTTTTTTCTCTTTTCTTCCACTAACTTTTTTCTGCTCCTAGCTCTTCCTTCTTTCTTTTCTCTCTCTTTATTCTTTTTTCTCTTCTCTTTTTCCTCTTCTTTCTCTCGTTCCTTTTCTCCTTCCTTATTTTCTTTTCCTCACTTTTCCGCTCATCCTCTCTCTCTCCTTTCTCATCCCTCACCCTCTCTACTTCCCTCTATTCTCTTCTTCATTTTCCTTCCTTCTTCTCTATTTTCTTTCTTTTTCCATCTTTCTTCTCTCTTCTCTTTTCTGTTCTCCTCCTTCTCTTTTCTTTCATTTTCCTTTTCCTCTCTTTTTTTCTATTCTTTTCATCTCCATCTTTTTCTCTCCTCTTCTCTCTCTCTCTTTTCCTCTCTCTTCCCTATTTCTCTTCTCCTTCTTTCCTTTATCTATTCTGCCTTTTTTCTTCCTTTCTGCTTCTCGTTCTCCACCCTTCACCCATTCCTCTCTTTTCTCACTCTCTATTTTCTTTCTTTTTCTACCTGCTCCTTTCTTCCATTTCTTTTTCTCTCTCCCCTACTTTCTGTTTCCTATTTCCTTATTCCTCACCTCTCCTCTTTCTCTCCCCTTCTCCCTTCTATTCATGCTCATTCTCTCCTCCCCTTTATCCCATTTACTTCCTCTCTTCTCTTCCTCTATCTTCCCTCTCTCTTCTTTCTCTGCCTCTTTCTTCCTTCTTTATTCATTCACTAACATTCATCTTTTCATTTCAACTCTCTTCGTACTTCTCTCTCTCCTGTTCTATTCTTCTCTCTATTTCCTTCTCTTGGCATGTCTATCCATTTTCCTCCTTTCCTCACTTTTTCTCTCCCTTTTCCTTCTTTCCTACTTTCCCTCCTCTTCTCTTCTCTTTTCCCTTCCCTCTCGCTCTTTTCTCTTTTCTTCTCCTCTTTTCTTCTTTCCTTTTCCTCTTCCCTTTTCTTCTCTTTCTCTACTCTTCATCTACTTTTCCTCTTCATTTCTTTCCCCCGCCCTCTCCTCCCTTTTTCTTCTCTTTCTCTGCTCTTTTTCACCCTTTCTTTCTCTCTATCTTCACTCCTTATTTCTCCTTTCTCAAGTTTCCCTTCTTTATCCGTACCCTTTTCTTCATCTTCTTCTCTATTCTTTCTTATTCTTTTTCTCTAAATCTCTCCTTTTCCTTTTCCCTATTTTCCTTTCTCCTCCTTTCTTTCTTTTCTTTCCTCTCTTTTTCCTCCTTTTTCTTTCCTTATTTTCTTTCTTCTTCTCCCTCTCTCTCTCTTCCCATCTTTTCCCCCCCTCTATCTTTTCTTGTCTTCACTTTTCACTTTTCTCTCTTTTCCCTATCTCCTTTTCCTTTTTCTCCTCTCATTCTTTTCTCATTCTTTCTTTCCCCTTTCCTCTTCTCTCTCTTTTTCTTTCTAACTCCTCCCCCTTTTCTACCCTCTTTCTCCGTCTTCCCCTCTCTCTCCTTTCTCTCCTTCTCGTTTCTTTCCTTCCACCTCTTTTTTCCTTTTCCTCTTTTTTCTTCTCTTCCTCCTCTCTCATTTTCCTCTCCTTTTCCTCCACTTTATCTTCTCCCTTTTCTCCTACCTCCACTTCTTTTCTCCTACCTCTTTTTCTCTTTTCTCTTCCCCCCCCCCCCCCCTTTCTCCTTCTCCTTTCTTCTTTTCTGTCTTTTTCTCCTATTTTCTTTTTCTTCTTCTCTCTTCTGTCCTCTTTTTTTCTTTCTATTTCTTTCTCCTCCCTCTCCTTTCTCTCTTCTCTTCTTCTGTTCTTTACTTTTCTTTCCATTTCTCTCTTCTCTACTCCCTCTCCTCTCTCTTCATTCCTATCTCTATTTCTCCTCTTTCTTTCTTTTTCTCATCTCTTCTCTTTTCTTTTTCATTTCCTTATTCTCAATTTTCTCTCTTCCTCATCTCTGACTTTCTATTTTCTCTTTCTTTCTACTTATGCCCTCTGCCCCCTGTCTTTTTGTCTCCCTTGTTCCCTTTTTCATCTTCATTCTCTCTTTCCCTCTTCCTGTCCATTTTCTCTTCTTCCCCCCCCCCCCCCACCCCCTTCCACCCCTTGTCTCTTCCCTATTTCCATTTCCCTCTAACTCTCCTTCTCCTTTCCCTCTTTCTTTTCCTTTTTCTGCCTTTTTCTTCTTCTTCTCCTTCTCTTTCTTTTTTTTTTTATTTCTGTTTTCATCTTCCTATTTTCTTCTCCTTTCTTCTTTTTCTATATTTCCCTTCTCTCTCCTCCCTCATTTTCTTTTCCTTCTTTCTTTTCTCTTCTGTCGGTCCTCTTTCTTTCCTTCTATTCTCTTTTCTATTCTTCTTCTACTACCTCTCCTTCTTTCGTTTTCCTCTTCCCTCTCTTCCTTTCTTTTCTCTACTCCTCTCTTTCCTCTTCTTCTTTCATCTCTCCATTTTCCCCTTTCCATTTTCTCCTGTATTTCTCTCCCTCTCTTCTCTGTTCTTTCTCTTTTTACTTTTTCTTCTTTTCTCTTAAAAATGATCCATTTTCTTTTCACCTCTTCTCCCCGCTTCTCCTCCGCCTTCTCTCTCTTCCTTTCCTTCTTTTCCTTCTTTCTTTTTCTCTCTTCTTTTCTCTTTCTCTTTTCTCTTTCTTTTTTCTTCTCGTTCTTTTTCCCTTTTTCCTCTTCTTCTTCTCTCTTCCCTCTCTCTCTTTTCTCCCTTTCCCTCCTCCTCCTTTTCCTCACTTTCTCTTACCCTTTCCTACCTCTTTTCCTCTTTTTCTTCTTTCTCTCTTCCTCTTTCCTCACCTCCTTTACATCTCTCCCTTCTGCTTTCTTTCTTCCCCTTCACTTTCTCCTTTCTTCCTTCTCTCTCTCTTCTCCCTTCTTTTACTTTTTTCCCTTTCTCCTCTTTTCCTGCTCTTATCTATTTTTCTCTCTTTCCTCTTCTCTTTCTCTCCCTCTCTCTGTTTTTCCTTTCTTCCTATTACCTTCTTCTCTTTATTCTTCCTTCTTTTCCTTTCCTCTCTCCTTTTTCTTCCATTCTTCTCTCCCTCTCTATTTCCAGCATCTTCTTTTCTCCTTTTCTCTTTTCTCTATCTCTCCTTTTCTTTCCCTCTCCTCCTTATCATTTTCTTCTGGCCTTCTCTGCTTTTCCCTTTTCTCTTCCTTCTCTCTCTTTCTCTCTACTTCTTCTTCTTTTTCTGTTTCCTGCTTTACTCTATCTACCTTCTCTTATCTTTCTCTCTATCTCTGCTTTTTTTTTTCCTTTCTCTCCCTTTCCCATCTCTATTTTCTTCTTTTCCTCTGTCAACTCTACTCTACCCCTCCTCTATCCTTCCTTTCTCTCTTCTACTTCTCTTTCTTCTTTCTTTTTCTCCTTTCTTTCACTTTTCTTTCTCTTTCTCACACATCTACGTTCCTTTTCTCTTTCTTTCTTCTTCCTTTCCATTTTCCATCTCTCTCTTCTCTACTTTCCCTTTTCTTTCTCCATTTTTCTTTTCTTTCTCTATCTTTCTTGCTTCTTCTTTTCTTCTTTTTCTCTCTCCTCTCCCCCCCCCCCCCCCACCCCCCCCTTCTCCTCCTTCTTCTTCTTTCTCCCCCCCCCCCCCCCCCCCCCCCTTCCCCCCCTTCTCTTCGTATTTCCTCCCCTCTTCTCCTCTTTTCTTTTCCACCCTCTCTCTCCTCATCTCCCATTTTCTTCACCTTCTTCCCTTCTTCTTTTCTTCTTCTTTTACCTTTCTTTCACTCTCCATTCTTCTTTCTCATCTTACTATTTGCTCTTTTCATTTCTTTCTTCCTTTTTCTAGTTTTCTTTCCTCATAATTTTCCCTCTTTTCCTTCTGCTATATTCTATCTCTTCTTCTTTCTCTGTCTTCTCCTTCCTCTTTCTCTATTCTTTTTCCTCCCCTTTCTTCTGTTATCTCTTTTTCTTTCTTTCCTACTTTCTCTTTCTTCTCTCTTATCTTTTCTTTCTCTCTTTCTTTCCCCTTACCTCTCCTTTTTCTTTCTCCTTCTCCTATCTCTCCCCTTCTCCTTTTTCTGATTTCTCTTTCTCTCTCTCCCTTTTTCTTTCTTCTCTCATATTTTCTTTTCTTTCCCTTTCTCTTCCCTCTTCCTTTTTTCTCCTTCACCTCTTTCTCTATTTCTCCCTCTATTTCCCTCCCTTTCCTTTCTCCCTTTTCTTCCTCTTCTGTTCCTCCCTTCTCTCCCTCCTTCTTTCCTTCTCTTTCCCCTTTTTTTTTTTTTTTTTTTCCCCCCCCCCCCTTTTCTCTTCCCTCCCTCTTTTTTCTCATCCATTTTCCATCTCTTTCTCTCTTTCTGTCCCTTCCTTTCTCTGTCCCCTCCACCCCCCCCCCCTCCTCCCCTCTCCCTTTGCTCTTCCCTCTCTCACCTTTTCTTTCTTTTTCCTCTCTTTTCTCTGCCTTTTTCTTCACCTTTCTCGTTTCTATTTCTTTTTCTCCCTCCCCTCCTCCCTTTGTCTCTTTTCGTCTTCTTTCTTTGTCTTCTTGTTTTCCTCTTCTCTTTTCTTCCTCTCTTCCCTCCTCTTTCTTCCTCTCTCCCTTTCTTTCTTACTTTTCTATCCTCCACCTGTTCATCACTCTTTTCTCTTTTCTTTCTCCTTCTCTTTCTTTCCTCACATTCTTTTCTTCCCTCTCTGTTTCCTTTCTCTCCCTCTCTTCTTTTCTCTCCTTCTACTTTTCTTTTCTCTTTATTCTCTTCCTTCCCTTTTCTCCTCTTCTTTTTCTCTTTTTTCTTTCTCTTTCTCGTTCCTTTCCTTTCCTCCCTCCTTCTTCTTCTCTTCTCTTTCTCCTTTTTTTTTCTCTACTCTCTCTCTTCTTTTCCCTTTTCCTTTCTTCTTCTTTTTCTCCTCTTTCCTTTCTCTTTTTCTCTACCCGTCATCTCTCTCCCTAATCTTTCTCTTTTCTCCTCCTTCTATTCTACTTCTTTTCCTGTCCCCTTTTTCTTCTTCTCTCTCTCTCTAACTTCTTCTTTCCTCTCTGCTCCCTTTTCTCTCTACTTTTCTAATCTTCTTCTCACTTCCTCTTTTCAATTCCTTGCTTCTTTTTCTCCTCCTTCTATTCTGTTCTTCCCTCTCTTCTTTTCTTCCCTTTCTCTTTTCTCTTCTTCTGCTACTCCTTTCTCTTTCCCCATCTTCCCCTCTTCTTTTTCTTCCCTTTCTCACTTTTCTCCTATTTTCTTCTTTTCTCCTCTCTTCCTTCTTTTCCCTTCCTCTCTATCCTCTTCTTTCTTCCCTCTCCTCTTCTCCTCTCCTTTTCTATTCCACAGCTCCAATTCTCTTTCTTTCTTTTTTCATTTCTTATTTTTTTTTTCCTATCTCTTTCCCTTTTCTATTTTCGCTCTCCTTCTTTCTTTCTCTTACTCCATTTCTTCCTCTTTTTTCTCTATTCTTATTTCCTCTTCTCTTTTCTTTTCACCTCTATTTTCTTCTTTTCCATATTTTCTTTTCTTTCCTTTCAAATTTCTCCTGGTTTCTCTTTTCTCCTGCTATCCCCCTTCTTCAATTTTCTTTCTTTCTTTTCTCTCTCCTCCCACCTTACATTTTCTTCCTTCTCCTTTCTACTCCTCTCCTTCCTCTTTCCTCTTTCATCATTTTCTTTTTTCCTCCTGCCCCCCTTCTCCTTTCTTTTCTTTCTTTTCCTATTTCTTTTTCTGCTCCTCTCTTTCTTCTTTTTCTTTTCTCATCTCTCACTATCTTCTCTTTTCCTTCTCTCTTTCTCTCTTCATTATTCTTCTTCTTTTCATCCTTTCTTTCTCTCTTTTCTTTCCCTTCTTTCTTTTTTCTCTTTCCTTTTCTCTATTTCTTTTTCCTCTTGCATTCACTTCCCTTCCACTTTTTCTCGCTTCCCCTTTCTGCTTATCTATCTCTTCTCTCATTTTCCCCTTCTCTCTCATTTCTCTCTTATCTCCTATTTTCTCCTTTCTTCTTTCTTTCCATCCTTCTTTCAACATATTTCCTCTTTCTCCTACCTCCTGATCCCTTTATTCTTTCCTCTACTTTTCTTTTCCTCTCATTCATCCTCATTTTCTTTTCTTCCATTTTTCTTTTTCCTTCTTACTTTTTCCCTTACCTTATTTTCCTCCTTTCTCTTTTCTTCTCTTTTCCTTTTCCCTCCTTCGCGCCTGTTCTCCCCCCCCCCCCCCCTTTCCATTTTGCCTCTCGTTTCCTATTCACTTTCTTGTTCCATCATCTCTTCTTCCTTACTCTCTTTCTTCTTTCTTCTTTCCTTCTCTTCCCATTTTCTCTCCCATTCTTTTCTGCCTCTCTTCCTTCTTTCTTTCTCCTTCCACCCTAGCTTTTCATTTCTTTTTACTTTTTCCCTTTTTCCTCTTGTTTTCCTTCTTCTTTCTTTTCTCTCTGTCGTTTACAGATATTTTATATTGACAACTTAATCATCCTCTAAGGTTATTAAATTAATAACTCTAGTACAGTATATGTGGTAGCACTTAAATTTTTTCAATTATAGGATGCTCATGTAAATTATTTCTATGCAACTTATTTCAATTCTACCATTGAATTTAGTATTTCTATATATTTGATTTTTCTAATGTTTAATAGCAGTATTTTCAATGTACTTAGTTTATACTCTTCCTATATCATTTTCATAATATTCTCCTTTATTTCGATAATTACTCACGCCTTTCTTTTTTCTGTCTTTCCTCCTCCTTCTTTTTCTTCTTTTTCTTTTTATCTTCTCTCCTGCTCACATACACTCTCGGTTACTTTTTCCTTTTATATTTATCCTCTATTTCTCCTTCTTTTCATTTATGTCATCTATAAAGTCATCTATATATATTATATACATGTAATACAATTTATTATGTTTACGATCTCTATTTACCACCTAATTTATTCTATGTTTTATCTACTATCATTTCAATGTTATATATATATAATAAATATATTTCTAACTATTTAGATATTTTAATCTATATTATTATAGATTTATCTACGATCTTTTTACATTATTTAGTCTATATCATTCCCAGATTCAGAGGTCTATTAGTTAATATTATATTTTACTCTTATATCACCTTTTACACATTTTCGTATTTGTATTTCTTAGATAATTTTAGTCTCTATTGTTATGTATTTACTTCTTCTAGTATTCATCATTTTATCCTTCTTTCATTTCTATCCTTTTTCTCTTCTTTCCTCTTCTCTTTCTTCGTTTTTCTTCTATCTTCTTTTTCTCTCTCTCTCTTTGTCCTTTCTCCTTTCTCCTATTTTCTCTCTTCTTTCTCCGTTCCTTTCTCCTTTCTTTTTTCTCATTTTTCGTCTGTCTTCGACTCACGCTTTCTCTAGTTCTTCTACCCCCTCTGCTATCTTCTTTCTCCTCTTGTGTCATCTTTTCGCCTCTTCTGTTTCTTTTCTTCATTTCCTACCCTTCTTTTCTGCTTTTTCCTCTCCTCCTCTTCTCTTTCTTTCCATTTTTGCTTTCTTCACTCTTTCTCCTTCCCTTTCTTTCTCCCCTCTCATATTCTTTCTTTTCCTCATTCTTTCTTCTTTTCTTCTCTTTCTATTGCCTTCTCTCCTTTCCTATCTCTTTTCTCCTTTCTTCTTTTCGTTCTCTTTCTCTTTTCCCTTGTCTTTCTCCTCCTTTCCTCCTTCTCCTGCCCTCTTTCTTTCCCCTTTTCTTCTCCATTTTTCTAACTCTTTCATTCCCTTTTCCTTTTCCTCCCTGCTCCGTTTCTCTTCTCTTTTCCTGTTTCCTTTATCTCCCTCTCCTCTTGCTTTTTCTTCTCTTCTCTCTCTTTTCTACTCTTTTCTTTCGTTTTACTATTTTCTCCCCCCTTCCCTCTATTTCCTTTTCCCTTCTTTTTCTCCTATTCCTCTCTCTCATATTCTCCTGTTTTTCCCTTTCATCCCTCTTTTCTCCCTCTTTTCTCTTCTCTCTCTATTTCTCCATTTCCTGGTTCTCTTCTTCTCTGTTTCTTCCCTCATTTTTCTCTCTCCCTTTTTCTAATTTCTATTTCTCCTCCTTTCCAACTGTCACTCTCTCTCTTCTTCTTTACCCGTTTCCCACCTCATTATGCGATCGTTCTTTTCTATTTTCCTTTTCTTTTTCTCTTCCCTTTTCTCTTCTCTATTTCCTTCTTTTCTTTTCTACTTACACATTTTCTTTTTTCTATTTTCTTTCTTTTACTCCTCGTTCTCTCTCCTGCTTGTTTCCACCGTTCTCTATTTCTCCCTCCTCCCCTTTTCTCCTCCTCCTCTTCTCATTTTTCCTCTTTTCTCCTATTCTCTGTTCCTCTTCCTCCTTTTTCCCTTTCCCTCTTCGCCTTCCCGTTCCTCTGCTATATTTCCTTTCTTCCTCTCCTTTCCTCTCCCTCCTTCCCCTTCTGCTCTCGATCTTCGTCTCATACCCCTCTTTCTTTGCTTTCTTCCCTCCTTTTCTTCTTCTAATTTTTCTCTTTTCTTTTTCTATTTCCCCTCCTTCTCTTTCTCCTTCTTTCCATTTCTGAATTGTCCCTTTTCTTTTCTCTCTTTTTCCTCCTTTCTTTCAATTCTTTTTCTCTCCATTTCTCCCTCCTCCGTTTCCATCTATCTCCCCTTCCTCCGGTTTTTCCCGCTCCTCTACTCTCCCTCTCTTTTCCTGTTTCCTCTCCTCTTCTTTTCCCTCCTGCTTCTCTCTTTTTCTCCTCTCTTTTCTCCTCTCCCTTTCCCTTTCCTCCTTTTCTTTCTTTCCTTCTATCTTGTCTCTTTTCTCTTTCTTTCTCTCTTCTTTTCTCTTCTCTCTTTCTTCTACCTTTCCTCTTTCTACCTCCTCTCTTTTTTCCTCTTCTTCTTATCTTTTACTTGTCTCTTGCCATTTTCTTTCCACTTGTCTTTTCTTTCTTCCAGCTTTCTCTCTTCTCCTATTTCTTTCTTTTCTGTTTTACTCCTCTCTTGCTTTCCTCCATTTTTCTTCTCTTTCTCTGTTCTTTCTTTTTTCTATTTATCTTTCTTTTCTACCTTTCTCTCTTTTCTATTTCTATCTCTCTCTCTTTCTTCTTTTCTCCTATTTTCCTCTGATTTCTTTCCCATCTTTCTTTCTCTCTCTCTATCTCCCATTTCCTTCTCTATTTTCTCTTTTCTCTTTCCCCTTCTTCTTTCTCTCGCAATTTCCTTTCCTTTTTCCCCCTGATCTTTCTATTCTCTCTCTCATCCCTTTTTCTCTCTCTATTCCTGTCCTTTTCTTTCTTCCGCTCCCCCACCCCCCCCACCCCCCCCCCCCCCTCCCCTCTACTCCCCCCCCCCCCTCTCCCCTGCTTTCTCTTTTCTATTTCCTGGTTTCATATTTCTTTCCTTTCTCGTCCATTTTCACCCCCTTACCTTTCTACTTTTCTCTCCTCCACTTCTCCTTTTCTTCCTCCTGTCTCTCTCTCATTCTCCCTCCCCCCCTCCTTTTTCTTCTTTCGTTTCTCTTTCTCTCTCCCCTTTCCACCACCTCCCCTGCTCTTTTCCCTTCTTTCTTTTCTTTTGTCTCCTTTTCCTCCTCCTTTTCTTCCCCTTCTACTCTCTTTTCTCTCTTTTTCCTCCTTTTTCTTCTTTTTCTCTTCTCTCCCTTTTCTTCCTCCTTCTTTCCTTTTCCTAATTTTCTTATTTTCTCATCTATCATTTCTTTTCCTATCCTTCTCACTCTACATCTTCCTACCTCTCTTCTCTCTGGGGGGGGGGGGGGGGGGGGTGGGGGATTAACTCTATATTTACTCCTTTCTCTTCTCCATTTTCACCTTTTCCCTTTTCTTTTCCTTTTTCTCCCTTTCCCTTCTCTCTTCTTACTTCTCCTCTATTCTTCTTTCTCCATTTTCTCCTTTTTCTTTCTCATTCTACTCCCTCTCTTTTCTTTCCCCTCCTTTTCCTTTCATCCTTTTTCCTTTTTCTCTCTCTTTTCTTCCACTCTTCTCTACCATTTTCTTCTCCCTTTCTACATTTCCCTACCCCCTCCTTCTCCCTTTCTCTCTCTCCTTTCCTACCGCCTCTTTTCTCCTCTCTTTTTCTAACTTTTCTCATCCTCTCCTAACTTCTTCATACCTTCTTAACACTCTACTCCATTTTCTCTCATATCATTCTCTTTCCAATTACCTTCTTACTAATTAAACTTCCACATTCCCTCTCTTCCTCACCACTCTTCCTCCCACTTCCAATCTCATTTTCTCCTTAACTATCCTTCCAACCTTACTCCTACTCTCTTCTTGTCTTTTCTCAATTCTCCTTCTTTCCATACTCTCATTACTCCACTTCCATTCACTCTCTCTTCTCATCTTTCGATACCATTCTCTAACACTCTTCCTCTGCATTTTCGCTATTATCTCTGCTTACTGCCTCTCCTTCTGTTCCTATCTATCTTCTGTATTTCCTCCCTCCACTCTCTCTTCTTTTCTATTTTCATTTCTTTCCTTTCTTTCCATTTTCTCCTCATCTTTTCCTTCTTCATTCACCTTTCTTCCTTTCCCCTAGTCTACACTATTTCATATTTTCCTTCCTTTTCCTCGTACTTTCTCTTTTTCCATGTCTCTGTTCCTTCCTTCTCTTTCTCTTTCTGCCTCCTCCACCTTTCTTCTTTCTGCCTCTTTCCCTCTTCCTTTCTTCCACTCTTTTTCCTTCTCTCTTTTGTCTCTTTTCTCACTTTCTTTTTCTCCCCTGTTCTCTCTTTCCCTCTTTTCTTTTCTACTTTTCTTTTCCTTCTCTTTTATCTCATTCTCCCCTTCTCCTTTCTCCCTCCTTTTTCTCTTTCTTCTCCTGTTTCATCTATTCTCTTCTCCTTTCTCCTCTCCATCCTCTCTTCTTTCCTTTTTCCCTCCCTAGTTTTCTTTCCAGCAATTTACTCTCAATTTCTATATTCATTTTACTATTTCCTCTCTCTCTTTCCTCCCCTCATTCTTCCATCTCCCTTCCGTCCCTTCTCCCATCATTCTTTTCTTTTCCCTTTCTTCACCTACTCCCATTTTTCCTTTCTTCTCCATTTCCTATTCTTTCTTTCTACCCCACCTCCATATCTTCTTTTTCATCCTCCTACTTTTTCTCTCCTCTCTCTTATTTTCTTCTTTACTTCCTTTTCTATTTTCATCCTCTCTTTCCTCTCTTTCTATTATCATCATTCCTTCTATCAACTTTTTTCTCTCTTTTCTCTATCTCTCCTACATTTCCCCTCTCTATCCTTACCCTTACTTTTTCCCCATCCTCTCCCGTCTCTTTCATTCTTCTTATCTCACATTTTTCCTTCCTTTCTCCTCCCCTTTCACCTCTCTCTTTCCTCACTTCTTTCCTTCTCTTCCTCCTTCCTCATCCTTTTCCTCCCTTTTCTTTCTTTTCCTACTTTTTTCCTCCCTGCTTCCTATTTTCTCTCTCTGTTTACTTTCTTCCCCTTCTCCCCTAATTCCCTCCTTTCCTCCCTCCTTCACTACCTCCATTTTTCTTTCATCTCTCTTTCTAATTTCTTTTTCTGTTCTCTCTTTTACTCTTTCTTCTCTATTCTTATTTCCATCTTCTCTCTCATATTTCTCTACCATTTTCTTCTCTTTCTCTCCTCTCTTTCTTCCAATTTCTCCATCCATCTCATTTCCCCCTCCTTCTCTTTTCCTTTCTTTCCTTCCTTTCCTTTCTCCTTTTCATTCTCACTTATATTCTTTCTCTTCTCTCACATTTCTTCTCCCCTTCTCTTCTCTTTCTTCTTTTTCTCATCTCCTTTCCCTTTTTCTCACTCTTCCACCCCCTTTCTTCCTTTTCTTCTTCTGTCTCCGTTCACTTTTTCCTTTCTTCTTCTATCCTCTCTCCTACTTTTCTCTTCCTTCTTCTACTCATCCTTCTTCTCTTCTTCTTTCTCTTTTTTCTAACCCCTGCTCTTCTCTTTCTCCTTTCCTCTATCCCTATCTCTTCTCTTTCTCTTCTTTCTCAATCTTTCTCTTACTCTTTCCTTTCTCCTTCTGATTACCTTCCCTTTTCTTTCCTTCTTTCTTTCTTTCTCCTTCTTTTTCTCATCTTCTTCTCCCTTTCTCCTTTCCTCTATACTCTTTTCTCTCTTCCTGCCTACCATCACTCTCCTCATTTTTTTTCTCATTTCTCCTCTTCTTTTCTTTTCTCCTTCCCTCTCCTATTTCTTTCCTTCTATTTTTCTTCTCTCTTCTTCTCTTCTTCCATCATCTCTACTCCTTTTTCTCTATTCATATTTTCTATTCTATCCATTCCCCTCTCTTTCCCTTCTTTTCTTCCTATTTTCCTTTTCCTTTCTTCTTTTTCCTCTCTCCTTTCTTCTTTTTCTAATCTCTCTTCAATCTACTTCTCTTTCTTTCTGTTCTTTCCTTTCTCTCACCTTTCTACCTTCTTTCATTCTTCTTCTACTCTTACTCTTCTCTCCATTTTCTTTCTTTTCTCTCTCTTACTCTTTCCCCTCTTCCCTACTCCTTCTTTCCTGCTTCCCTTTCTTCTCTTTCTTTTCGTCTTTATCTCTGCTCCATTTCTTCTCTTTTCTCTCTAGTTTCTGCTTTCTCTTCCCCTGTCCTCTTTCGCCCTCTCCCTTTTTCCTTCTTCCTCCTGTGTGTTGTCCTCTTTCCCTCTTTTCTTCTTTATCCTCACGTCCCCTTCCCCTCTTCCCCTCTCCCCTTTTCATTCTCCTTTTTTCCCTTTCTTTTCTCTATTTTCCTTCTTTCCTCCCCTTCTTTCCCCCCCTCCTCTTCCCTTTTCTCCTCAAGTTCTTTCTTCTCTTCCTGTCTATTTTCTTTTCCTCTCTTTTCTTTTCCTCTCTCTCTCGTTCCTCTTTTCCTCTCTTTTCCTCCTTTCCTTTCAATTTCGTCCCTTTCCTCCCTCAATTTTTCTCATGCCTCTTCTTTTCTTTTCTCTCTCTTCCTCTCTCTTTCTCCTCCTCTCCTCTTCTCTTCCTCATTTCTCTCTTCTCTCCGTTCTCTATTTTCTTTTCTTTCCTTTTCCCTCTCTCTTTTCCTTTCCTTCCTTTTTTCTTCTCTTATTTCTCTTTCTTCCTCCTCTTTCTTTTCCCTCCCCTCTCTTCTCTTCCCTTTTCTCCTTTTGTCTTTTCTTCTTTTCTTCCTTTCCTCTCTTTCTATACCATGTTTTCACTCTCCTCTTTTCTATTTTCTTTCTTTCTTTTCCCTTTCGCTTTTCCTTCTCTCATCTCTCTTTTCTGCTTCCTTCCCTTCTTTCTCTTTCCTCTTTTCTTTCCCTCTTTCTCCCCTTTCTTCTTTTTCTTTTCCTTTTCCCTCTCTCACTTTCTTTTCACCTTCTTTTCTTCTTCCTTTCCGCTCTCTGTCTCTTCCTTCTCTCTCTCCTTTTCCTGCGTTTTCCCTTATTCTATTCCTCTTCTGTTCTCTTTCCTTTTCTCTATCCATTTTCTCCTCCTTCTTTCTTCCTTCTCTTTTCACCCTTCTTTCTCTCTTCTCTTCCATTTTCTATTTCTTTTTCCTTCTTTTCCGTTTCTCTCTTTTCTTTTCCCTCCTTTCATTCCTCCTCTTCCTCGCCTTTCTTTCTCTTTCTCACCTCCCACATTTTTCTCCCTCCCTTCCTCCCTCCTCTACTTTCCTCCTTTTCCTTCTCACCCTCTTTCTGTTTGCTCCTTCTTCTTTTTCTTTTCTTTCTCTCCGGTTCCCTTCTCTTTCTCTGTTTTCTTTTTCTTTTTTCCCCTCCCTTTTTCCTCTTTCTTCTATCTCCTTCCTGGTCTCTTCTCCTCCTCTCCTATCCCCTATTTTCTCTCTCACTCCTCTCTTTTCTCTTTCTCCTTTTTTTTCTCTTTCTCCTCTTCATTCTTTTCTTCTTCTTTCTCTTTTTCCCACTTTTTCTTTCTGCTCCTCCCTCTTCTCTTGTTTCTCTCTTCTCTTCCTCTTCCTCCATTTTCTTATTTTCTTCTTTTCTCTTTCTTCTTCTTCTTCTTCTCTATTCCGTGCATCTCCTACTCTCTTTCCCCTCACTTTCCTCCTCCTTTTCCTTCTCCTATTTTCGGTCTTTCTTCTCACTCTATTTTCCCCCTTCCCTCTTTTATCCTCATTTCTTCTCTCTTTTTCCTCGTCCTTTTCTTCTTCTCCTGTTTCTCATCTTATCTCCTCTCTCGCTTCATTTTTCCTGCCCTTTCTTTTCTCTTCCTTCCTATCTCGGGGGTCCCTCTCTTCTCCTATTTTTCCCTTTTCTATTCTTCGTGTCCCTCTTTTTCTCTGTTTCTTTATCTCCTCTCCCTCTCTCTCTCCCTCTGCCTCCTCTCTGTTCCTCCTTCTCCTTTTCTTCTTTCTTCCTTCATTTTCTTTTTCCTTTTCCTCCTCCTCTCCATTTCTTTCTTTCTCTCCTCTTTTTTTCCTTTTCCTCCTATCCTTTTTCTGTTCATTCTCTATTTTCTCTTCTTTCCTTTCTCTTTTTCTTCTCCCCTTTCTTCTTTTTCATCTCCTCCTAATCCTACTTTCTTTCCTCTTTTCCCTCACTCTCCTCCTAATTTTTCTCTTCTTTTCCTTTCTCTCTTTCTATTTCTCTCTCCTCTCCACTCACTTCTTCTCCTTCTCCCTCTAGCCTCCATTTTCCTTTCTTCCCTGGGCCCCCCCCTTCTTTTCCTTTTCTTTTCCTTCTGCTCTCTCCCCTCTTCTCTACTTTTCTCCCCTCCCCCCCTTCTATTCTCCTCATTTTCCTCCTTTCTTCTATCTCCATTTTCTCTTTCCTTCATTTCTTTTTCTTCTTTCCGTCTTTTTCTTTCTCTTTTTCCTCTTCTCTTTCCTTTTCTTGTTCTCTACGTCCTCCTCTTTTCCTTTCCTTTTCATCCGTCCTTCTTTTCCTCTCTCTCCGTTTTCCTCTTTTCTTCCCTATTTCCTCCGCAATTCTCTCTCTCTACTTTCTTTTTCTTTCCTTTTTCTTCTCCTCTACCCTCTGTTCTTTTCCTTCCTTTCTCCTATATTTCCTCCTTCTCCTTCTTTCTTTTTTCCCGTAATACTCCTTTCTTTTTCCTCTCTTTTCTCTTCCCCCTCCCCCTCCTTCCTTTCTATTTTCCTCTTTTTTCGTCTCCCTTCTTCCCTTCTTCATTTCTCTCCACTTTTCCTTTCTCCTCATTTCTGCCCGTTTCTCCTTCGCTACTTTTCTATCTTTTTCTTTTTCTTTTCTGTCTCCTTCTCCTCATCTTTTCTCTTTCCCCTTAACTCTCTCGCCTCTCTTCTTCTCCTTCTCCTCTCTTTCCTACCTACTTCTCCTTCCTTTTCTCTTCTCTCTTCCGTCCTCCTCCCTATCCTTCCCTCTTTCCCTTTCTTTACTTCCTTCCTCCCCTCTTCTCTCCATTCCTGCCTATCTTCTTCCATCTTCTTTTTTCTTCCCCTTCTTTCCTCTCTTTTCTCCTTCTTTTTCCTTCTTCCCACTAGTTCTTTTTACTTCTCTCATTCTCTCCTCCCTCTCCTCTCTTCCACTTTCATTCTCCTGTCTTCCTTTTTTCTTTCTTCGACCTTCCCACCTACTTTTCTTCTTTTCTCTCTTTCTTCTCTCCTTTCCTTTTCCTCTATCCCTTCTCCTTCTCTCTTCGTATCTCATTCTTTCTCTTCCTTCTCATTTTGTCTGCTTCCTCTTCCTCTCTTTCTTCTTGTTTCTTCTACCTCTCTTCTTCCCATTCCTCTCTCTTTCCATCCTATCCCTTCTTTCCCTTTTTTCCCTCCTTTCCCTTATTCTCTTTACCGATCTTTCTCCCCTCTCCTTCTTCTTCCCTTCTCTCTCTTTTCTTCCCTCCTGCCTCTTCCTCTCTCCTCTCTTCTCTCCCTCCGTCATCCTCTCTACTCCCACTTCCTCCTTCTCTTCTCCTACTACCTCCTGCTTCTCTGCTCCATTTTTCTCCTTCCTTTCCCTCTCCTTTTTCACATCCCTATCTTTCTTTTTCCTCCTTACTTCGTCACCCTTCTCTCACATTCTTCTCTTCCTTTTCTTCTTTCTTCTCTCCTCCTCTTCCCATTCTCTCTCTTCTCCTCCTCCTTCTCCCGTCTCTCCTTCAAAATCCCCATCATGCCCATCCTTCTCTGCCCCCTTCCTTCTCTCACATCCTCCTTCTTCTCTCCCCTCTTCTCTCTGGGGGGGGGGGGGGGGGGGGGGGGGGGGGGGGGGGGGGGGGGGGGGGGGTTCTCCTTCTTCCTACTTCATTTATCTCTCCTCCATTCTCCCCTACACTCATTCTTATTTCTTACCTCACTTCTCTCTCTCCATCACCTCTCTCTACCTCCTCTCCCCCTCTTCCTCTCTCTCCTCTCTCCACTCCTTATTTCTTCTCTTTCTCACTACAATTACTTCTCCTGACTAGTTTTCTCCCCTTCTCTTTGTCCTCCTCTTCTTCTCTCTGATCTTCTACTTCTTTCTGTCCTCTACTCTCTCTTCTTATCTCTTCTCATTCTCTTTCTCTTCCTCCTTCTCTTTCTCTTCTCCTACTCTCCTCCTCTCTTTCTCATCCTCTTTTCTTGCTTCCTCCCCCTCCAAATCCATTCCTCTTCTCTCCTTCCTTTCTCTTCTACAACTCTACCTCTCCCCCCTCCCTGCTCTCCTTTCCTACTCCTTCTTCCTCTTCTTCTTCAATTCTACTTCTCTTCATCTTCTATTTCGTTTCTCTTCATCCAAACAGCGCTTTCTTCTATTCCTTTCCCTAACTACTACTCATCTGCTCTTCTACACAACTTTCTCTCATATTTCTTCCTGTCCACTCCATACTAACTTCACTCTCATCCTCTTCTATTTCTTCTCCTCTTCTCTCCCAACTCTCATCATTCTTTCTCCTTCCTTTCTCTTCCCCTTCCTCTTTCCTTCTCCTATCTCTCCTCTCCTCTTTCCTACCCTGTCTTTCTCTTCTCCTCCTCGACCCTTCTCTCCTAGATTTTCTCACTCTTCCTCCCATTTTCTTCTCTCCGTTTTATTACAACCTAAGGTCAAACAAGGTAAGTTGTTGAAAAGATTTAAATGTGTTGTTGGAAATAAATTGAACCATTGGAAATATTTAGGTGACGAGTTTTAACACATTTTCCAATATATGTGACAAGTTATTAAACTCTTATTCCTAAGTATATTACCATACTCAAAAAGATTTACAAGATATTTATGTAATATTTGTAAATTTAATGATCTATGCCTATATGCAATGCAAAACCAATTTCGCAACTTAGTACAAGAAATCTAGCATAAGCTTTACTAGTGCATTGTTATGAATACTAATAACGAACAACTTACAAGACATATATTACACATATGTTTCTAGATAGCTTAACTACAAAATGTAACAAGCGCATAAGAATTTAACTAACTATATTAAGACACACACACAAGAAATAATCATATAGCATAACACATAAAAGTACTTGTCGTCGTTTTGTGTATTAAGTACAACAATGTATACTTAGCTCTGTTTTGTTTGAAAACGAATTAGTTTCCTCTCCATTTCAAAAACTAACCAAGTTTAATATTTTGAAAAGTTAATTACACCAATTTTCAAAGATATACCGACTAGAAAAGTCTGACTCGAAAGGAGAAGATAAAATACAAGTTTTATGTTAAAACGAAACTCAACGTTTTGGATAATAAGTAGTATTATATATTTCTGACCGTCTTAGGTTTATTTTCAATACTTAGAAGTATTTTTATATGAACTTAGACTCAATTACCTTTAAAATGGCGGGTGGCACGACTTCTACGGACTTACGGTTGATTTTATATGAATTTTCCAAGTTTTTACAAAAATCGGTCGAAACAAACATGTGGACCCCTAATTGATAAGAGGACCGCCCTTGGGAGATAAGGGGGCCGCCCAAAGGTAGATCAGAGGGGCCGGCATCTTGATACACAATTCCACCAAACTTTTATAAACCAAAATCATTTATTTTGAACTTCAAGCTAGTATACCAAGTGTATTTAACAACAAAACTAATACAAGTCAAGCAACAAAACACTTTTCATATTTAATTTCCCTTCATGGGTAATTTGATACATGGATCGTACTTAATTTTAAAACTATTTGTTTTGAAAATTAAAGAAACCTGGCTTTGATACCAATTATGAAAAATGTAGAGGGGTGGGGGTGAATACGTTTCCGTTTAAAAACTTAAAATATTTTATATCAAATTGCAGATCAAGCGTGGCACAATATGAAGAGTGTTTATATTAGTTCTACACTAATTATACATATAGTATCAAAGTGTATCACAACACTACAAACCTAAGAAAAATATTCACATCTATTCACGTCATAAACATAATTAAAACTATATAAAAAGCACAAAACATAATTATTTATATAATGCAAGTATAAATATAAAGCGACAAATGCGAGTATAAATGTAAAGAGATAAGTAAAACAAAATGCAAACCAGACATGGTGATTTATAGTGGTTCGGTCACGAAGCTCCTCTTCTCCATACTTCACTCCTCGAGTATCCAAATTGATAGTTACTTCACTAGTCAACAAGCTCCCTTTAGGTGAAGAAAACCGTACACACATAGCTTACACTAATTTTCGACACTAAGCCCAATGTCGAGTTCTAATCTTAGCTAGAACCGATCTACCACTCACACTTGTATTTTGAGGCCTAAAATACTAACCGCTCTCACAAGTATTTACTCACCGAAATACATACACGATCTACCCGACCCAACTAATAAAATAAATTTGGAAGAAATTGACTCGATCTATGCATCGTAAAATGTAACACATGTCATGAATGCACCAACTATAATACATCATATCTTGACGATTATGAGTATTCTTCTCGTGCACTTGGAGAGAAAAGATTAGATCACTTGTAAACAAATGTTTAAACAAGTTATATGATCAAAGAATAAGAGATGTGTTTTCTGATTTAGAACAGAAAAAATAAGTGCAAATGGTGAAAAATTCGTGGAACAGTCCACTATTTATAGAACAAAGATGGGAGCAAAATACACGCCTTTAAGCTCAATGGCCGGCCCCCATATCAATCACGGGGCCACCCCCTCTAAGACGCTCCTTGTTTGTCTTGATTTGGGAAAATGTATTCTAAGACAGGTTTTTCTGATTTTGAGGGGAAAATTTTGATTTCAAATATATATTTGAATTAAAACATTTCTTATAATTACATAAATATTTTGTCTAATTATTTTTGTAAACATGTTTTGTTACATTTATAAAAATTTAAAGTTAGGACAAATTTTATTTATTTGATCTTTCAACAAATTTAAATTTTGTTTGTTCATACCTTTAGTTATTTACATCATAGTGCAAACTATATTGATTGATTCTAGTGGTTTTGGGTGATGGGGCCGACTTGAGACATCAAGAGAAATGTTGCTGTATGAATGCATTGATGATTTGTGATTACGAGTAACTTGAGCACTTTACGTTATGTGTTACAAGTTACATGTTTGTCATCACCAAAACACAAAGAGAATGTATAGATTAAATATCGTAATATCTGCACTAACACCTCTTGAGGTGAATTCTCGTGCCTCTGCACAGAAAAAGGATGCACATTCCTATAAGACAACAAAGAGATACATACCCGTAGGAAAGAAAAGTGATGCTAAAAAACAGATAGAGCAGGATCCCCACAGGACAAATATTTTCCCTCAATAAGTTTTTTACTCTGAAATGTGAATAAAACACCTCCTAGATGAAAACACCCCAAAACCAGTTTTATAAGTAATTAATTTACGATAATGACTGTATAATGAGTTTGACTATGACTTTAAAAGTTTGAAGACGTATGATGATTTGTTAGTCAACACGGTAGTCAAACAATAAAATAAAAATTATTAAATTGGTTTCAGAAAAAACCATGTGCCACAATTCGTGTCAATTCATAAGACTTAAGGGATTAAAGTTGCTAAGTGGTTACAAAAATATATAAAGTTAATGTGGCCAAAGGAAGGGAAAGGGACTTGATGGACCATTCTTGCAATGCGTAAACTTTGTCATCACTAAATATCTGGAACTTCCATAAAGTTCCAGATTATTAGAGTACGTGTGTGTGTGTGTCGACACAAAGAAGAAAAAAAGAGAGGGAAAATGAGGAGGAATTGCTAGTGATGATTCGAAGGTGAATTGAGGTCCCAAATCAAGATTTTTAGGAATTATATTTGAGTTGATAAGACAAAACATATGAAAGATGAAGGACTTAAAAGACAAAGGAGGAATTCTTCAAATGATGGAAGATTACAGAAGATTATTATAAAAGTTAGGAAGATTTAGTTTTTTCCTAATACTTATCCTTTGTAAAACCTAATATCTCTATTATATAAAGAGATACAACTTATTAGGTTTAGGTATACAAGTCGTGAGTTCCATAGTGTACCTAAATGTGTATGTTTGTGTATTCCAAGCGTGAGAATATAGACGCCATATGTATTATTAGCCTCAAGGTCAAGGTAATTTGATCTTGTTATAGTTCATTGATGTAACCGTATTATTCTGATCAAATAATATTGGGGCTTGGAGTATTAATAAAGAAAAACCTTGTTATGATAACATTGATTGTTCTTAATCTGCAACATTTATTAGTCCTATTATGTTATCATGATCATAGATGAGGTCTAAACAACCTCGAGCTATAAATGAATCAAGAACTATCATGTGTTTTAGTTCTAACAGGTAGTCAACTTAAGATCGATTCCTTAGCTTGTAAAGGTTAAGTTACTTTGGATAAATCCAAAACAACTATGGTAGAAACTTTATGAATACTAAAGAGTATGTAGAATCTACTCTTTAATATTTAGAAGAATATAAATGAAACAGTAAACTATATGAAAAATGATATTACTGAAAAGCTCTAATATTAGTATTATCAATAATACAAGTACTCTGTGTAGTACTAGGGTTTACAACCGTGAAGCTATATATTTATACGTATATGAATGAGAGATATACAAACTACATGCCCTAGGGTCTCCTTTTATACACCAAGGAACCCTAATGGAGCTTACAACGGTTTTTCTACTCATACATAATCTATTACCTAATAAATTCTTATACATAGCACTTTAGTAGTACTAAACAGACTAACAATACTAACTAGAGTATTAACAGGCAGAAACGCTTCTAGCAGTATAAACATTTGTACTGGGCAGTACTACAATTAACACTAGCAGTTGTAATGACTTATGAACTTTTTTCTTCATCTTGAGCATATATAACTTTCAATTCAACCAGCAGTTGTAACTTGAACCAGCAGTAGTAACAATCATAACTAGCAGCATTAACTTCAACAGCACTAAGAAGCCATTTAATCCCAACAATCATCCCCTAAAATTGATGTTCACCTTCTGAATCTTCAAGTTTCTTGATTAAAAGCTTTATCTTCACTAGGAGGATGTATCCAAACACTTTATCTTCTTGGTCTTTCAGCCTGCATGAATATCTTCCTAAGAAGTTCTCTGGACATCTCATTATCTTGATCCACCAAGAGCTTTGCTACCAGCATCAATGTAAAGTCCCTCTTGGCCACAGGACACTTCCTTCTCTACCACATGTAATGTCTATTCCCTTCTCTATAGATACATGATGCACTCCACATGAATCATATAGCCTCCAAGTTAAGTCATGAATATTCTTTTGAAGCTTCCATAACTCATCATCTATATTTGGTTCAAATAATCTCTTCAACTCAACCCATATCTCTCTTTCTTTGTGATCTATTGGTTCTGTTGAATTGAACTTCTCTTTAACCAGACTCCACAACATCACTAAGTCATCCTTGTCAAAGGCTTTCAGCATATCATCAAAGAAGTGATAAACCTCAGTATGATTTCCAACTCTGATGACCTTCTAGTACTTCCTTGTACCATTAATGTAAATCTCTCAATTAATTATTAGATACTTTAGTTTGTTGTAATGCATCAACTTCATCCCCTTGCCCTTTGAAATATTATCAATCATTTGTTTTGTAGCTCATCTTGTGACAGCTCGTCAGCTTCTTTTATCCCATAGATCTTTAGCCTAGTTAAGAGCTTTCCACAGTCTTTTGCCTCTTAAACTTTCTTGAGGAACAATTTCTTATTTTGTATACCTTTTTGAACTTCAAGCAGCTTAACGTTAGGAACTATCGGCTCTGTAAAACTTTACTCTCAATTTTTTCACTGCCTTTCACCAACTGCATCATGGCTACAAATATTTTACTCCTTTTCCATTTCTTTCTCAAACAAACAATCTGAATCTCTTTAAAAAACTTTTGTTCTTCAATTAAGTGTGCTTGTATCCACCATGTTCTTTAAATAAGTTAGACCATTAGGTTTCTCTTTTGAGTTTTAGTTGGTGGTTTTCTTCTCTGCTCTTCTGCTCTAAGTCTTGCAAAATGTTTCTTTCTTTCATTCATGAGCTCCACAAATAACTTTGACCTTTCTTCAATGGTCAACTCTTCTCTCTCTTGCTCCTGTAATTTTGTAGCCAGCTCATAGTCTGCATCCATCATAGCTTGAACATCATCCCATTCAGCAATGTTTGCAGCTTTACTAGCTTCTTCTTCTCTTTCTCTTTAAAGCCTGACTTCCTCATCTAACTCTGCTTGAAGTCTCTAAGCTACATCAACATCATATTCAATTTGATCTTTCATCTTCTTTGGTTTTTCAGGTTCAACCATCTTTGCCTTTTCCTTGTCTTTTGGATAAATTTGTGGAGGAGGTACTCTTACTCTTGTTCCAGACTTACTAGGCTCTTGCATAGTTACTCCTTTTGCCTTTGATTTCGCACTCTTCATCTTTACAAGGGTTTAAGCAATAGTGAGGTCTTCATCTTCAATAGGAGTTGTTGTTGTTGGAGGAGTACTTAGCTCAGCAGTACTAACAATACACCAGCAATAGTAATTGGTGCACTTGGAAGAGTAATAGGATAACAGTAGTAAGATTACTACTGCATAGAAATTGATGTACTAGCAATATTAACTCCAATATCATGAGCATACCTCCCCTGAGTCTCTAAATCCTCTTGAAACTATGAAATACCTTCATCTTGGTCAATTTCATTCTTCTTCTGTTTGGATGCATCCTCCGAATTACCCAAACTCTTTTCTACAGAAAACTCTATCCTGACCTTGAATAATCTCCTCTTGATTTGTGGAGTTCTTGACTTCTTACTTTCTAGCTTCTTAACCCTTTTCTTCAACTTTTTAATTTCCAAAGCTTAAGCATCCTTTACATTCTCCAAGTCAAGAACTTTATCAGACAGTTTTCTACAAAGGTCCATCAATTCCTGTAGTTTCATACTGTCCTCCCACTTCCAAGTGTGTTAACTCTTGAGAGAGGTGGTTCATTAGACTGTTTCGACAACCTCTAAAACCTAGTTTGAGCAGGTCTGTCCCTTATGGTGTCTTGGTGCCTAGGACCAGTTCCCTGAGGAATAGGCTCATTAAGTGTTGCCATGGATTGGGTCCTATTTATGTTACCACTGCCCTGCTTTGCATCTAAGCTAGTAGCAGTAGTGGCAGCCCTTTCCACACTGTCTCCTCTCTCCTCATGGACAGTCTCATCTGCTACAAGGTTAGTAGGTCTACTAGACTGAGATATCTCAGTGGCCTTTCTTTTGGTTTTCCTATGTTTTTGGGTCTTTTTGGGTTGAGATGATGATGCAGCAATAGGGATTTGTTCTACATGAGATAGTGAAGCAGTAGTAGGTGTGTGCTGGGGTTGAGTTGGTTGTCCTGAACCTTCACCCTCAACTGCTTGTGATTGTATCAACATAGTAGCAAACAAGGGTGTCACAGTCCCTGAAAAATCTTTTCCTTACCTTCTCATGTTTGCAAAAACCTTTTTAGTATGAGAAGGTGTATCATATTCATTATTAAAACACTGATGTAATATTTTCAGCTTTGAATATTTTAAAACATATGAAAAATAACCTTAGAAACATTAAAAACTTTTTAAAGTATGGATCCAAGTTTCTCAAAATACCACAAAATCATTTAGAAACATTAATCGTTTGAGTTTCTTAGCCAAATATATAACTGCTGATGCTATATTAGTACCAAATTCATTCCAAACAGTTGATTTAGAACTTAAACATTATAAGATGGTATTAATGAGACACTTCCATTGAGGGGAAAAATAAGATTTATAAAAAGTAATTTTATCAGAAAGATTCTCATATCCCATCAATTAAAGGTTTTTAAAAATTTCAGTGTTTGTTAGACAAGCAATACCATCCTTATTATTAAATTGAAGATCTCTCCTCATAGATGATTCTGATATTACTATTGTCTTGCCATCAACTTTTGCACGTATTTGTGTTTGATTATTGACTGTTTAGATCTTTATAGTAGACCAAAACTGCTCAATATATGACACATAGACAGTTGGACTTACAATTAATGCATACCTGATAGGACTAGCATTAAGAAAATAAACTATCTCTGCAAAATCAGCATTGTCTTCTGATTTTTCCCCGTATGCCACCATATTATGAGAATCAGCAAAGATTAGGTCCGTCATTGATGAGATTTGTGAAATGTCGATGATGAATTCGAGTTAGGGTTTGTAAAATTAAGATCGTAAAAGTGGTTAAGAGTGATTACTTTATGAACAAAAACGGTTTTATAAGGAATTAATCAAACCCATAGGTGAAGTAACCAACTAAATTTACGAAAGACATCCTCAGCATTGTATCCCCAACGGTAGCCAACAACTAACTGATCCCATCAGCATTAACTTTTTGCCTATAGCACTAACTTTCACCCCAGAAACAATAATTCATGCTTAGCACTAACATCATAGTTACCAGAATAAACCCTAATTTTATCCAAGTAGTATGTCCAACCCATTCCAATCATCAATCTAATCAAACAACACCTTAGAGATAAGATTCACAATGCTAGCATCAAAATGAAAACTGATAACGAATCAAGTGCTTTTGTGAGTGAGTCTGCAACATTATGATCAGTGTGAATCTTGATCACTTAAATTAATCTCTTCTCATATGAATCCCTGATGAAGTGATGTCTAATCTTAGTGTGCTTAGTCTTTGAGTGAAATAATGGATTCTTAACTATGCTGATGGGTGTTTCATTGTCCAAGAAAATCTTTTGAATTCAAGAAGTTGTATCCATAATCCAGCATTTGATTTTGGATCCATAGCACCTGACCACAACAATTAGCTGCAGCTACACACTCTACTTCAGTAGTAGAGATCGCAACTATAGTTTGCTTCTTGCATTGCCATGAAATCAATCTACTCCCAAGAAATTAACAACCTCCTGTTGTGGATTTCCTGTCTAAACTTACACCAGCATAGTCACTATCAGAATAAGCTTCTAAGTCAAATGTTGAGTCCTTAGGATACCAAAGGCCCAATTTAGGTTGACATTTTAAGTATCTAAAGATTACTTTCACAGCATGAAGATGTGAAACTTTAGATGTGACTTGAAATTTTACACAAGCACATACAGCAAACATTATATTAGGCCTAGAAGCTGTTAGATACATCAATGATCCAATCATTGATCTATATTAGTGAACATCAACATCTTCAGCTTCTTCATTCTTGAGCAATGGCTTTGAAATCTCCATAGGTGTACTTGCTATCCTTACAGTTGAAAAACTAAACTTCTTCAAGATTTCATCCACATACTTGTCTTGACTGATGAAAATCCCATCATCTTTTTATGTCACTTGCAATCCAAAGAAGAATGTGAGCTCACCCATAGAACTCATCTGGAACTTCTTATGCATCATCTTCTTAAACTTAGTACACATCTCCTTTCTTATAGATCCAAAATGATATCATCAACATATACTTAAACTAGTAGAATATCACCTTTAACCTTTTTAATGAACAAAGTCTTGTCTATTATCCCTCTCTAAAATCCATTTTCCAATAAATAGGTAGACAAAGTCTCATACCAGGCTCTAGAAGCTTGATGTAGACCATATAATTCCTTTTCTACCTTATAAACTCTGTTAGGGAACTCTAGATCTTCAAACCACTAGAGGTTGACAAACAAAACTTCCTCTTCAATCTTCAAAGTAACAATGCACTCTTCACATCCATCTAGTAAACAACAAAGTTCATGAATGAGGCATAGGCTAAGAATAGCCTAATTGCTTCAATCCTGGCAACTAGAGCAAAAACATCATCATAATTTATTCCCTCTTCTTGAGTGTAACCCTGTGCAACCAGCCGTGCTTTGTTTTTAAACCAGGTTAAAAAAAAACAAAAAACAAAGCACGGCGGTTCACAGTGGTTACAACTCAAGAAGAGGGAATAAATTATATGATGTTTTGCTCTAGTTGCGAGGATTGATGCAATAGTGCTAAATCTTAGCCTATGCCTCATTCATGAACTTTGTTGTTTACTAGATGGATGTGAAGAGTGCATTGTTATATGGCAAGATTGAAGAGGAAGTTTATGTTTGTCAACCTCTAGGGTTTGAAGATCTAGAGTTCCCTAACAGAGTTTATAAGGTAGAAAAGGAATTATATGGTCTACATCAAGCTCCTAGAGCCTGGTATGAGACTTTGTCTACCTATTTATTGTAAAATGGATTTTAGAGAGGGATAATAGACAAGACTTTGTTTATTAAAAAAGTCAAAGGTGATATTCTACTAGTTCAAGTATATGTAGATGATATCATTTTTGGGTCTACAAGGAATGAGATGTGTACTGAGTTTGAAAAGATGATGCATAAGAAGTTCCAGATGAGTTCTATGGGAGAGCTCACATTCTTCTTAGGACTACAAGTGACTCAGAAAGATGATGGGATTTTCATCAGTCAAGACAAGTATGTGGATGAAATTTTGAAGAAGTTTGGTTTTTCAACTGTGAAGACAGCAAGTACTCCTATGGAGACTTCAAAGCCATTGCTCAAAGATGCAGAAGCTGAAGATGTTGATGTTCACTTATATAGATCAATGATTGGATCATTGATGTATCTAACAGCTTCTAGGCCTGATATAATGTTTGTTGTATGTGCTTGTGCAAGATTTCAAGTCACACCTAAAGTTTCACATCTTCATGCTGTGAAGAGAATCTTTAGATACTTGAAAGGTCAACCTAAATTGGGCCTTTGGTATCCTAAGGACTCACCATTTGACTTGGAAGCTTATACTGACAGTGACTATGCTGGTGCAAGTTTAGACAGGAAATCCACAACAGGAGGTTGTTAATTTCTTGGGAGGAGATTGATCTCATGGCAATGTAAGAAGCAAACTATAGTTGCCAACTCTACTACTGAAGCAGAATATGTAGCTGCATCTAGTTGCTGTGGACAGGTGTTATGGATTCAAAATCAAATGCTGGATTATGGATACAATTTCATGAATACCAAGATTTTCATTGACAATGAAAGCACCATCTGCATTGTTAAGAATCTAGTGTTTCACTCAAAGACTAAGCACATTGAGATTAGACATCACTTCATCAGGGATTCATATGAGAAGAGATTAATTCAAGTGATCAAGATTCACACTGATCACAATGTTGCTGATTTACTCATAAAGGCATTTGATGTTAGCAGATTTCAATATCTGATTGCAAGTATTGGAATGCTTAACCTTTGAAGATTCACATTGATCACAATGTTACTGATTATACACAAAGGATGCTTGTAATGAAATGGAAATGCTGCATAACAACAAGCAGAAGTGGGTGAAGGGTCAGGAAATCCCACTGAACCCCAACACACATCCACAACTGCTTCACTATATAATATTGAACCAATCACTGTTCCATCATTATCTTAACCCAAAATGACTCAAAAAACCTAGGAAAGCCAAAAGGCCTACTGAGATATCTCAGTCTAGTGGACCTATTCCCCTTGTAGTAAATGAGACTGTCATTAAGGAGTGGGACGACATAATGGAAAGGACTGCCACTAATGCTTCTAGCTTAGAAGCAGAGCAGGACAGTGGTAACATAAATAGGACCCAATCCATGGCAACACTTAATGAGTCTTTTCCTTAAGGAACTGATTCAGGTAGTGGTCCCAGGTGCTAAGATACCATATTGAGAGGGTGCCGAAGCTCAAATTAGGTTTGAGGCTGCATCTAAACAGTCCAATGATCCACCTCTCTTAAGAGTTAACACACTTGGAAGTGGGGAGGACAACATGAAACTAAAAGAATTGATGGAATTTTGTACCAAACTATCTGAAAGGGATCTTGATTTGTGATATAAAAACAGATATAGTGAATTGGTGAGAAAAAGAAGTAAGAGATATAGTGAGCTGAAAAACAAAAAGAGAGTTGTGTGATATAAAAACAGATAGAGTGAATTGGTGAGAAAAAGAAATGAGAGATATTGTGAGATTAAAAACAGAAAGAGAGCTTGTGAGAGTCAAAATTCATGATGGAAATGCTTTTTGGAATGAAATTAGAGTTAATGCTGGTGTATCAAAGTCAATGTTGCTAAGCTTAAACTTACTGCTGCCAGTATTCGTTAATGCTGCTAAGCTTAAACTTACTGCTGCCAGTATTAGTTAATGCTGCTAGGCATAAACTTACTACTGCTGGTTAAGTTAATGCTGTCAGACTTAACTTACTACTGCTAGTTCAAGTTAATGCTGTTGAGGGGGATTTCATAAACACTTTAATTCAGGGTTTTAATTACTCATTCGATTGATTTTACACTTTTATATACTCTCTAATCATAAATCCTAACTCAATTTCATTTTTAATCCTTAAAACCCATCACAATGTCGACCCCAAAATTCGCTGAAACACATAATCTAGTCGCATTCTTAGATAAACCTAAAGAAAGTGAGGGGTTTGAGCAAATTATTGATTTTTTGAATACAAGTTTTATCAGATATGCGCTAACGGTGAATCCAACCATATATACTTCATGCATTAAGCAGTTCTGGGCTACTGCTAAGGTACACACTATCAATGAGGAAGTATATATACAAGCCCTAGTAGATGGGAAGAAGGTGATCATCACTGAAACAAGTGTAAGACGAGCTCTTCACCTAAAAGATGCTAAAGGAACAGATTGTCTACCCACTGCTACTATTTTTGCAGAACTAGAAAGAATGGGGTATGAAAACCTTTCACAGAAGCTTACTTTTTACAAAGCATTCTTTTCTCCTTAGTGAAGTTTTTAATTCATATAATTCTACAATGCCTTAGTGCTAAGACAACTGCTTGGAATGAATTTAGTAGTACTATGGCCTCTGCTATCATCTGTCTTGCCACAAATCAAATATTTAACTTTTCCAAGTACATTTTTAACAATATGGTAAAGAACTTGGAAGGTGGGGTTAAATTTCTAATGTATCTAAGGTTTGTACAAGTGTTCATGGATAAACAAGTTGAAGATATGTCCAAACATAAAGAGATCTATGTTACCCCCTCCCACCCCAAGAAGATTTTTGCTAACATGAAGAGGGAAGGAAAGGGATTTTCTGGTAGGATCACACCTTTATTTCAAACTATGATGGTTCAAGCTCCTGAAGAAGTGGGTGAAGGGTCAGCAGTTCCTACTGATTCCCATCATACTACTACTCAACCATCTATATCAAGACCCCAAAAGAAACTGTAAAAAAGAAAACAGAGGAAGGACAGTGGTCCTACAGAGCCTATCACTGATAAGGCTACCAATGCGGAGCATGTGTCTACCCCTTCCTATGATCCATCTCAAAGTGGTGAGGATAGAATGCAACTTAATGAATCGATGGACCTTTGTACCAAACTGTCTGATAGGGTTCTTGCCTTGGAAAATACAAATACTTCTCAAGCTATAGCGATTGACACATTGAAGGAGAGAGTTAAGAAGTTGGAGAAGAAAAGGAGGTCCAGAACTTACAAGCCTAGAAGACTGTATAAGGTTGGTTTGTCAAGAAGAATTGAATCCTCTGATGATGCTAGTTGGGGTGCTCAAGAGGATGCATCCAAACAAGAGAGGAAAATAGCTGATCTTGATGCTGATACAGAGGTGACCTTGATTGATGAGACTCAAGGGAGAAATGATGAAGACTTGATGTTTGATACTGGTGTTCTTAATGGTGATGAGGTGTTTCAAGAGCCTATAGTTAATACTGATATAACTATAAAAAGTTCAATTCCAGTTAGTGCTGCTGATCCAGTTACTACTGTTGGTGAAGTAGTTACTACTATCAGTGTTGAAATTCCAAAAGAATTGAATCTTTCTTAGACTTTAATAGAGATTAAAAGTGCAAAACCCAAGGCTGTTACAACTGCTGCTACAACAGTTACACCAGCCAGCTCAAGACCAAAGGCAAAAGGAATTGTCTTTCATGATCAGGAGGAGCAGGCACCTGCATCTACACTAATAGTTTCTCCTTCACAACTTCCACAGGCTAAAGACAAAGGCAAGGCAAAAATGATTAAGCCTAAAAACCCTTTGAAGAAGAAAGATCAAATTGCAATTAATGAAGAAGTTGATAGAAATCTTAAAGCTCAACTACAAGCTGAATTAGAAGAAGAAAGGCTTTCAAGACAAAAGGAAGAAGAAACCAGCATAACTTTAATTGAATCATAGGATAACACATAAGCTATGATGGATGTTGACTTTCAATTGGCTCAACAAATGCAAACAGAAGAACAAGAATAGTTAAGTATTGAAGAAAAGTCAAAGTTGTTTGTAGAACTCTTGGAAAAGAGAAAGAAACACTTTGCAGCATTAAGAGCTCAAAAGAAAAGGAACAAGCCACCAACTAAGGCACAAAAGAGAAACACAATGTCTACCTATTTGATAAACATGGCTGGATACAAACACAATCAGCTAAAAAGCAAAAGTTATGATGAGATCCAGGAGATGTTTGATAAAGAGATGAAAAGGGTAAACACTTTTGTAGACATTGATACAGAGTTGGTGAAAGGCAGTAGGACAAAAGCAGAAGGAAGTTTTAAAAGAGCTGGAGAAGAACTTGAATCTGATAATTCAAAGGAGCAGAGGATAGATGAACATGTAGAAGCTAAAGGAGATAATGATCAAGAGGAGGCAAAGATAAAAAAACATATGGAGATAGTTCAAGATGATGAGGTAGCAATTGATGTTATACCTCTAGCCACCAAACCTCTAGTGATTGTTGAATACAAGATTGATAAAGATGTAGAGATTGGTTACTTTAAATTGATAAGAGCTGCTGGAAGCTCAAAAAGGTATTCATCAATGATGCTTCAGGATATTGATAGAGAATACTTGGAGACCCTCTAGAAGCTGGTTAAAGTTAAACAT
>BQNB010042274.1:0-46228 GCA_026074375.1 Tanacetum coccineum | reverse complement strand
TTGAATTTTGAATTACACTAAGAATATAATAGCACAATTAAACTATAAAAACAATTAAAGAATTTAAAACGTTTAACTATTACGAAAAATTAACAAACGTGAATTAAAAACGTGAGCTAAAACTAGAATTTAAAATCTAAAGCACTAATACCAACAAACTTTATATCTAAAAATCTCAAAATTAAAGAGAAAATTTTAGGAAAAAGAATTAGAATTTTTTAACTATTTTTGTATTTTCTATGATTTTTTAAAGAAAAATGAATTAACTAAAAATAAACTTTTTCTAAAAATTAACACTAAAAATCTATTTCTATTTTTCAAAAATACTAGAATGAAAAAGAAAATTATTACAAAAAAAAATTAGATTTTTCCTACTATTTTCTATGAATTTCTTAAGAAAAAGAAATTACCAAAAACCTATTTTAATTTCTAGAAAATACAAATTTAATTGGAAAAATAAAGAAAAATGATATTTAACTACTGAAAATGTGCAGAAAACTAATGGTATGAAAATGCCCAATTTTTACTAATCAATTGAACCCTAATTTTGCTTATTAAAACCTAAACCCTAATTTTATTAAACCTAATATTAAAAATATTAATACTATTTTATTAATCTAAAAGAACAGGGTATAAAGTGCAAAAGATAAAAGTAAAGGGTAGGCGGGGTAAGTAACAAAAATTTACACTATAGTTAAAACAGAACTCCCTTAACTATTGAGAAAGTACCAAACAGACCCTACGACTTAACAAAATTTAGCTTATTTCAAAAGTGAAAATAAGCAAAAACTTAAAACAGAAAAGTTACACCTGAGCTTTAATACTACAACTTTAATAAAAGCTCTTTGACCTTTTAACTACTGAATAAGCAGAAAATTTAGCTTTTTAAACTGAGCTACAGAAACTATGATGTTTCTTTGAAAATCTAACTTTTCTAAACTTTGGCTTATTTCTAGCTTAATACTCAATGAAAATTAGAACCAAAAGAATTTACAAAAAGCTTATGATGTGTACTAAGGATATCTAAAAAGAAATAAGCTAAAAGAAAACTAGATTATCAAGAAATTTGTTCTTAAAAAGTTAAGGTTCAGACTTAATGACTGTTATTAAGCAACTTCTAATAAGCTAACTAGCTCAAATCTAAATCCTAGAAGCTGGAATTTTGAGAATAAGTTCTACTATGAATATAGAAGAGACCTAGATAAAAGGATTTTGGAAATAACAACTAGAAATTAGAAATCCAAAAGAAAATCTTTGAAATCTCAGCTGCTGCTAATACAACTTTTGTAGGAAAATAAGGACTAGTCTAAAGCTTAGAAATGAAGATTAAAAAAATGAACTATATAAAACTAATGGAGTACTATTAAATTGCTTAAAACTAAGTTCTTACTACTTACTTACAAGTGTTAAAAGACAGCTTAAAAATTGATGAAAATCAGCAGTAGTAACTGAGTTACTACTGCTTATGCTGATGTACTTGGCAAAAACTTAAATGCAGGCCAAAACTTCTAAGTTGAGAACTCATAAACTGCCTATCTATATGTTTCTAAGTTTACACTAACACAAATTTAACACTAAAATGTTGTGAATCACTTGACTCTAAAACTACTTTGCACTTAAAGTGTCCTGGTGCTAGTAAACTGTTTCTTAAGCTCTAAATCTTGAAAATCTACAATCTAACTTTCAAATCTTTTTTAAAACTTGAAAACTCTGAAAATCTCAATTATGCAAAGTATTTTGACAATATCCTGTTGACTTTTAAAGTCAAAAACACCTTATCCCAAACACTACTTAACTAATTCTGTCCTAACTGAATTTTATTTAAAATCTATTTTAAAACTAAAACTGCTAAATCCTTTTATCTACTCAGTCTTAAACTCAACTAATAAAGCTATCTAAACACTAAAATCTAAGGCTTATGTTCTAAAAAACACTAGTTACTCAGCTAAGCTCAACCTTCTAGATGACAGAATTTAAAACATGAAATCTTAATGAGTTCTAACTACAACAGCTTTAAAGCAACTGAATCTCTAAGCTAACTAAGCATTATTGAACAAACTTAAACACAAAAAGTAAACACAATAAGCTACTGAATTAAGCTATATGAATGCTGAAATCAAAATCATGAAGCTAAACCTTTGAACTTGTAGTCTCTGACCCTAGCCACTCTTTCTGAGTGAGTGGCTTCCAAATTCAAATCCTATATGGCACCTTGCCTCTAAACCAATAAGCTATAAGCTCAATAAGCTGAAATTTGCTTATTAGTCCTTATTTCTTCCAAACTCAATCAAACTGAACTCAAATGAACATTGTTGAACTAAAATAGAAAAAATCAGTATTTAAAAAGCTTTTAACAAAGTTTGAACAACTTTTAAACTAGAGAAAACAGAATAAGCTAAATTGAGCTTATTACAAGCTTATTAGCTAAAACTGTCAATTGACATATTGAACTAGAATAGAAAAATTTCAAGTATTTGAAAACGCTGTTAACAAAATAGAACAACTTTGAACAAAAGAAACAATATGCTCATTGACTTAATACTCCTATTAGCTAAACTGCGACGTATATACATGTAAACTTTAACACAAACACAACTCAACTAGTTTTATTGCTTTAGAAAGAATAGTAACAAGATTAGAACAAGAGTACAACTGACTTCTTGAAAGTTTAAATAGCTCATTTAAAAAAATCGACACAGTACTAGTCAACACCAGGGGAGGGTACAGTGAGCTTAAGGCTTATTTTGGGCTTATGAAAATAAGCTTATAAAAGCTTTTTAGTCAAAACCAACCAAAAACAGATTAAAAGGGCCCATAATAGAGCTTAATCCCAAATTTTGAGTTTCTAAAAGTGACATTTGCCTGCTGATATTAGGTGTTGAAATTGGGGGCTTACAAAGAAATGGGGTTTAGGTTCATTGACTTTTACTTGGTCAATTTAATTATGACAGAACTAAGGGTGTTTTATTGGGCTAGTTTATGACTTAAATGACACAACAAAGGTGTGCTTAAGCTGTGTCAACAGCTTAAGCTTTTAAGCACAATGTAAGCTTATGAATTTTGGCATGAAAAACAAATGACCCTTAAAAACTTATTTTTAAATTAAAACTTGTGAGTAAAATGGCTTAAATGAGCCTACACACTCAGCCAAGAATTGCTGAGTGCCTTTGACCCATGGTGGTGCTCAATTCGACCCATTTTAAGACTAAACCAAACACTCCCTTAATATATAAAAATCGGTTTTTTATCCTTTTTTAATGGAGTAAAAGCTGAGAAAAGGATTTAGAGGGTGTGTTTGATGACTTTTACACATTGTTATACATATTCAAACAGAATTAAAAGCCTGAATTAGACTTTTAATTTTGACAGTAGTAATATCAAGAAATACTTAACTTTTTTATTAGAAATGGAAATATTACAACATAAACTTTTAACTGAAGCTAAGTTACACTAACTGCTTAAGAAAAATACATAATTTAAAACATTTAACTAAAAAAAACAAGGTAAAAGTGGTGTGGTTCGGCTTGGTCTTCTTTTCTTTTATACAAGTCCCAAGAGGTGTCTTTGGTTTTCTCTTGTGTTAGTTGTGTGAGTAGAGGCCTTGCACACTCTTTCAGCCTTTGGATCACTTTGTGCTACTTTTCATACCCTCTCAGCCATCGATGTATGTGGGTTTAGGAAGATTGCCAACATGGCAAGTTTCTAGGGTTAGGGTTGAGTGGGGAAAGGTTGGGTTCATTAAAAGAGTGTACTAGGAGGGGATGGGAGGAGCTAGAAACCATGGGAAGAGGTGGTATGGTTTTGGCGCCAAGGGGTATCGAGTACAGGGTAACAGGGAAGGTTTAAACATAAACCTTGGGGAAGAGGCAAGAGTGCCCCCCCATCTTTGGTTCTCTTTTCATTCTTTTCTAAGCCCCTTTTACAGTTATAAAAGAGTTTCAAATTGAGCTCAAATGGTCCCTCTGTTTTTATAACTAAAAGAAATAAAAAGATTTGGCAAATTGCAAATTAGGTCCCTGCGCTTTATAACTAAAAGAATAAAAGGGAAGTTTGGAAAATTGCAAAACAGCCCTTGTGTTTTATTATAAAAAGAAAGAGTGTAAAGAAAACTTTCAACAATTGGCACTATTGGTCCCTAGATTTCGTTTTGGCCTCTTTTTCCTTTAAATAAACAAGTTTATAAAATTAACAATTTTTGGTCCTTATGTTTTTATAAAAAGGTTTTGGGCTGGGGGGGGGTTTTTTTTTTGTGATTGGGCCCTTGATTTTTTATTGGCCATTGGTTTTTATTGGGGCCCATAAGGTACAGTGTTTAGTTATTGGGCTTTTCAAGCCAATAAGTATGGAGTGGTTTGGGCTTGCAATGCGTGAGATTGGCGTGTATAACTGAGCTAGGATTGGGCCTTCAAAGTCTTCACAGTCTTTGTCAATTGCACACAAATGGGCTGTTGTAATTGATTGAGGGCCCATTTGGTCTTCACAGTCTTCATAGTTATACTATTGGGCTTTCCCGGCCCATCAGATGGGTTAAGATTGCATCCAATAGTATTCTTCAGTTCCGGCTCCGGTTTGACTGCTGATTCTTCTGTATTGACTCTGACTTTGGCATTTTTGGACTTTGGCCTTGATTTTGCACAGTCTTTTCCATTCCATGCTCAGTTTTGTCATTTTGGCTTGGTTTTCTGTCTTTTTGTTGATATCCACTTCCTGCACAATACAAATGCAAAACAAACATATATTTGGCAGTTTTTATCTGTTTTTGGTCATTTAAGCTCGTTTTTAGAGGTAAAAGATATGTGTAATTAAGCACATATCAAAGTGTAAAATTAAAAAATAAGTTGAACCTTTTATATGAACCTACCAAAATTAATTTGGACCTTTGCTTAAATACACCTTTCAAAATTGTTTCAAAAGTGTAAAATTGTTTTTTTTAAAATTGGTTAAACCTTTTACGTATGGATGGTTTTAAAAAAAAAACTCTTCTTCTTCATTTAGCGTAGACGTTTAGGGTTTTTTACTTTGTTCTTCATTTTCGGTCTCGATTAGTGATGATTAAACAAAAATAAACATACTGCGATGATCTATGAAGGATCACGATTCTAATGAGTATAGTTTTAAGGTCCGCGAACGTTAAAGTCGAAACCCGAAAAAATTTTTCCCACTTTATGAAAAGCAAAATTGGAGACCATTAATGAAATTGTGGGCATTGCTTTGTTCTTCCACAATTTTGAACCATGAATCCTCCAAAATCCGGAAAACCTAGACAAACATCACAAACAACCAACAAGAACGAAAGAGAACAAGCCTCCTCTCATCATTTTCATTGTTAGCTCAAAAACGACTTAAAACGGCTTAGTTTTTATTAACCGAGTACAAGCTATACTCGACCCCGAATTGATTTGTCCTTGGGGAAGCAAAGAGAAAATAGAAAGAAGATAAAAAGGATAAGCATGGGGTGCCTCCCACGAAGCGCTTGTTTATTAAAGAGTCCCCTAGCTTGACTCATTTCCCCAAACTAGGTTATCATGGTGGGTCGGTCTTAACATCTGGGATAATCACATTAGGAACATCTTCTCCAAAATAGTGTTTCACCCTATGACCATTGACTTTAAAATTTGGACCATCCTTTTGAAAAAGTTCAATTGTTCCATATGGGTAAACATTAGCAATCGTGAATGGTCCCGACCATCGGGATTTAAGCTTCCCCGAGAAAATCTTTAGCCTTGAGTTAAAAAGAAGCACTTGATCCCCAACATTAAAAACTCGGTTTTTAATCTTTGAATCATGTAACCTTTTTGTTTTTTCCTTATAAAGCAAAGAATTCTCATAAGCTTCATCCCTTAATTCGTTAAGCTCATTGATTTGTGACTTTCTATTTTTACCCGCAAGATTAAGGTCTAAATTAAGTTGCTTAAGTGCCCAAAAAGCTTTATGTTCCAACTCAATAGGGAGATGGCAAGCTTTTCCGTAAACCAACCTATAAGGAGTACATCCGGTAGGTGTTTTGTAGGCGGTTCAGAAAGCCCATAGAGCATCGTCAAGCTTATCACTCCAAGAAGCTCTATTCTCACCTATGGTTCTTTCTAAAATCCTTTTAATTCCCCTATTTGAAACCTCAACTTGACCACTCGTTTGAGGGTGGTAAGGAGTCGAAAGACGATGGGTCACACCATACTTTGCCATGACCTTTGCAAATTGGTCATTACAAAAATGTGTGCCTCTATCACTTATTATAGCACGAGGGGTTCCAAATCTAGCAAAAAGACTTTTCAAGAACTTACAAACAACTCGAGCATCATTAGTAGGTAAAGCCTTAGCTTCCACCCATTTGGACAAATAGTCCACCGCAACTAAGATGTACTTATTTCCCCTACTTGATGGAAATGGACCCATGAAATCAATCCCCCACAAATCAAAGATCTCACAAACTTGTATTGCATTCTGAGGAGGCAACTCATCCTCTTTGAGAGATTTTGGCCATATGTCTTTGACAAGCAACACAATGTTAAACCAAGTTGAAACATCTTTAAAAATGGTGGGCCAAAAGATTCCGGTAGTCAAAGACTTAACAGCGGTGTTAAATTAGGCACTCTGATGGCCTCCCGTAGGTCCGTTGTGACAAGCCATGAGAATCTCATTAGCCCATCCAAAAACGACATCGTCTAAGGACTTGGTCCGCACAAATTTAAACAAGTACATGGGTCCATCCAACAGTAAATCTTATAGCATCTTATGAAAATACTTTTTCTTTTGTAGAGAAAACATTCCTTTTTAACAAAATTACCCGCATGTAGTTCTCTAATTCAGCGAACGCATGGAGTGGTATTATCACTAAGATATATTCACAATGTTAAATACACATTATTTTTCAACAACATTTTCATTCTCATTAAGCACATTATCATTCACATTAATCTCTTTGACCTCTTCAACTTTCCTTAGTGACTCTAAAGGAAAAGACTCGGTTATATCTTGCTTTTCAAGTTCATTCTTGTGAGGGTTCTCAAGTCTAGAAAGGTGATCGGCGGCTACATTCTCGGCTCCTTTTTTGTCCCTTATTTCAAGATTGAACTCTTGGAGTAAGAGAATCCACCTAAGTAACCTTGACTTAGCATCTTGCTTAGCCATTAGGTACTTAATAGCCGAATCATCCGTATATACTGATGTCCTTTGATAAGACTAGATAGGGTCGAAACTTCCTAAGGCAATACTAACGGCTACATTTCCTTTCGGTTGTAGTGTATTGAAGTTTTGAGCCCCGATCACAGTCCTACTCGTATAGGTTGAATAGGATGAAAGTGTTTGTCCTTTCTTTGACCTAGAACGGCTCCTAAAGCAAAATCTTGCATCACACATGATTTCAAAATCGTAATCCCAATTAGGCACAACAAGTATTGGTGATTCAATCAACTTCTTCCTAAGAATCAATAAAATTCTTGTTTACGCTGAAGCACTCATCCGAAAAGACAAAAGGAGTTTCTTTTTCCAAAAGATGAGTCATGGGTCTTGCAATTTTTGAAAAGTCTTGTATGAACCTTCGATAAAAACCCGCATGACCTAAAAAACTTCGAACTCCTTTTACCGTGATCGGGTAAGGCAATTTGGCAATTACTTCAACTTTTGCCCTATCAACTTCTAAACCACTTTTAGAAATTCGATGTCCCAAAACTATTCCCTCTTTTACCATGAAATGGCATTTTTCCCAATTAAGCACAAGATTTGTTTCTTCACATCGATTAAGCATTTTATCAAGATTATCAAGGCACTTTGAAAAATTATCCCCAAAAACCGAAAAGTCATCCATGAAAACCTCCATGGTTTTTTCAATCATGTCATGAAATATGGCCGTCATGCACCTTTGAAAGGTCCCCGGTGCATTACAAAGGCCAAAAGGCATTCTTTTGTAGGCAAAGGTCCCATAGGGGCAAGTAAAGGTGGTCTTTTCTTGGTCTTGTGGGTCAATCGGGATTTGAAAGTACCCGGAAAATCCGTCTAAGAAGCAATAGAACTCATTCCCCGCTAACCTTTCAAGCATTTGGTCCATGAAAGGCAAGGGAAAATGGTCCTTCCTAGTAGCATCATTCAACTTCCTATAATCAATGCAAACTCTCCAACCGGTCACAAGACGAGTCGGAATGAGTTCATTGTCATCATTCATCACTACGGTCATACCCCCCTTTTTAGGCACGCAATGAACCGGGCTAACCCATGGGCTATCCGATATGGGGTAAATTAAACCGGCATCAAGAAGTTTGATGACCTCTTTCTTAATAACTTCATGTATCTTAGGGTTGACCCTTCTTTGCGTTTGAACAACCGGCTTGTAATCATCCTCCATTAAGATTTTGTGTGTACAAAACTTTGGATCAATTCCCTTAATGTCGGAGATTTTCCAAGCTATAGCACTTTTGTATGAGCTTAAAACTTAGATGAGATTCCTTTTTTCCTTCTCATCTCTATGAGATCCTTTGAAATAATGACCGGTAAGTTTATATCCTTTTCAAGAAAAGCGTATTCAGATGAGAAGGAAGGTCCTGAGTTCAGTTTTTAGTGGTTCCTCTATTGACGTTTTGACCGGTTCTACGTTTTTAACTTCTTTTTTAAGTTCAAGAGGAGTGGGTGGTGAAAAAGGATCACTATTTAACACTTCAAGTAAGCTTTCAAAGTAAGAAATATCACCCTCCTCATCATTAAAGTCATCTTTTAAGTCCAAATCCAAAGATTCATCATCTTTTAAAAACTCTTCTATTTCTTCCTCAATAATCATATCACTTCCTTCAAAAGGAGTGAAGGAAGGAGGATCCACAATGATAGAAATGGAATCACCACTCTCGGTAAAGTCTAAGACTTTTGGAGCATACTCCGCACAAGTGGCATCAATAAGATCAATTCTCTTAAGAGACTCAAGGTTATTGTAAGAAATGGTTGGAGTGTCACCACATTTCAATGTCAAGGATTGGTCATCATGTCTCAAAATTATTTCACCCTCATACACATCAATCAAGGCATGAGCCGTGCTCAAAAATGGCCTTCCTAAAATCAATGGAACTCTTGGATCCGCAACGAAATCTAGAATCACAAAGTCGGCCGGGAAATAGAATTTTCCGACCTTGACGAACACATTTTCGGCTATGCCAAGAGGCTTAGAAATTGTTCGGTCGGCTAACTCTAAAACCATCCTAGTGCTTGTAAGATCGGGAAGTCCAAGTTTCTTCCATATAGACAAAGGCATTAGATTTATGCTTGCTCCTAAATCCGCTAAGGCCAAATGATTATCAAATTCACCGAAATCACACGGAATGAGAAATCGTCCCGGGTCACCAAGCTTTTCGGGAAGCTTTTTGAGGATGACCGCGGAGCAATTTGCATTCAATGGTGTCTTTGTAAGCTCAACTAGTTTATCCTTGTTATTTAGCAATTTCTTAATCATTAGAGCAAACTTGGGCATATGGACAAGAGCATCCGCAAAGCTAAGTTCAAAGTGAAGGTCACGGAAGATTTCTATGAACTTTGAAGCTAAGATGTCATCTCTTTCACGACTCTTGTCTTTTTGAACTCTTGAGGGATAAGGTAAATTTGTTTTAGACTTTGAATGTTTCAAAAACACTAGGCTCAACTATGTGATCTTTATCTCTACTTTGGAACACTTTCCTTATTTTTGAACTACCGAGGTTGGACTCTACTGTACTTCATGAACTTGTATTTGCACTTGGTCCTTGTTCAACCTCAGTCTCTACAATCTTACCAACCACATTTCCGGAATGACAAAAGAGGTTGGCATAGGAGGTAAAAGGAGTCCATCATATGCAAACTCACTCCCTAGTGGTAATAGCTCTAACCTCATTCCTAGGATTTGGAATAGTATTGCTAGGTAAAGTTCCTGAAGTAGAAGCATGATTATTCCCATTATTCCCATTGTTTTGCATAAAACTCATCATCATATTTTGAAAAGCTTCATTTTTTCTTTGTGCTTCATCTTGTTTTCTTTGTGACTCATCAAAACATTTTTGAAAATTCATATGATCCCTTTGAAAACAATCAAATTTGTTTTGCATAGTCCCAAAATTGTTTTGCATAGACCCCATGTTGGTTTGCAAGTTTTTTATCAAAGCCTCATTTGCACTAGTATAAGCATAAAAATCATTAGTGTTAACCATAGGATTGTGATTAACCGGGGGTTGATAGGCTAAAGATTGATTGGTTGACCCCGGGTTAACTCCTTGAGTCCTATTATAACCTTGGTTGGGGTTCACATTCCTATTGCCATTATGGGTAGTAAGCTTGATTAAAACCCGGTGATCTCATATGATTAGCTACACCCGGAGGACGATTACCGGAATTTCTATTAGCAAAACCACCAACCGCGGCGGCTTGTTGGAATTGTTGAAAATTATCATGAAAACCGGGATAATCGTATCCTCCACGGGTCAAGGGACACAACTCATGACTATGACTATCACCACAAGTGACACACCTAGTCTCAACCGCTTTTATCGGAGTGGGAGCAATCATTAAACTCTTCATCATATTCTTCATTTCATTCATGTTTGATGTCATCTTATCTTCTAAAACCGTTATCTTTTGTTCGACTTCAAAGTTAGAGGATGGGCTAGAAGATAAAGAAGAAGCATTAGAGCTCACCCTCGAAACAATGGCGTTTCGGGTTTGTCTAACCTTAGCTCTATTCTCAATTATCGAAAGACATTCGTAAGGCTAACTTATAGAGAAAGTTCCCTCCCGCGGAAGCATTGAGATAATCTTGATCCACATAACTCAAAGAGTATATAAAAGGTATCAAAGTTGGTGTTTCTAGAGAGAACCCATGGTGAGACATTTCCAAAAAGCTCCTGGAATCTTTCCATGCTTCGGAAAACGTTTTCATAAGCAATTTGATGAAGTTCATGAATCTCATTCCGAAGTTTGGGTTTCTTGAAGGTGGAAAGAAGAAATTGATGAACTTGGAAACCAAGTCATCCCATGTGAAAATGGAGTTAGGTGGTTCCTTATCTAGCCATTGCTTGGCTACCCCATCTATCGAGAATGGAAAAAGAAGAAGTTTTAGTGTGGTATTAGGAACATCCGGATAACGTTGATTGTTCGTTATGCTTTCAAAGTGACGGATATGTGCATGAGGCTCTTCATCGGGAGTGCCTTGAAAAATTCTATTTTGAACAAGATTTATCAATGAAGACTTTAGCTCAAAATTGTTCGCATTGATAGGTGGTACAACAATGGCACTATCAAACCCCCCGGTGGGAGCTTGAAGACGTTGAGCCATTGTTCTATTATCGGCCATCGGAATCGGATCCGGAATGAGAGGGATTGCCTCTTGTTGTACTTGATTGAGATTGGGTCGTCTTCGGTTAGACGACCGAGTGCGCATGCACTTTTACAAAAATGGAAGAATTTGGGAATCAGAAGAATATTTTTGGAATTTTTAATTTTTATAATTATTTCTTTCTAACACAAACGTTAGATCGGAAGAACTAAACCAATAATAGCCTTGCGTCACCGGTAGCTCTCCAATGAAAAACCACAAAAAGAGCGGGGACTGTAAGAGAGCGAGGCTCTATTTAAAGTAACCCTTCTCCCTTATGGCGATCCGTAGACCAGGCCTACCTTAAACTCTTTTTAAAGTGCGTTAGTCACTTGAAGGTGAGCCGTACCTAACAAGCTTTTTAAAGGCAAGTTTTGAATCTTTGGTTGGGAACTTATTATGATAATACTCCGGTTGGGAATATTATTTTATTGTGAATTCTATTTACGGAAAATGTTTTTATATTTTTGATTTTTTTAGATTTTTTTTGGTGCTACTAATTCGATAGGGATCGAATTAGTGAACGTTTTGTATTTTTATATAATATATACAAAAATAGCAAAGTAACTTCCAAGAAGGAAGGGTCTTCAAAACTCTACTTCAACGAATATCCTCAAAAATCGTTCACGTCTTCCCCGGGGGGGGGTTGGGGGGGCGCGGGATGGGGGGGGAGGGGCGGGGGTGGGCGTCCAAAATTATAGGTACGGTGTGGGTTAAGCACTAGATCAGCCGGTGTAAATATGTTATAGTATAAATCCCGTGACAATTCTTTCCAAATTACTTCTCAAACAAGAGAACATAAAAGGGTAAAATCTCACTTAAGAAAACACAATACGTATATTTTTAACCGGGAAGTGTGTTCTTCTCGGGTCGTATCCCAACGAAGTCGTGAATTGAAATTCGGGAATAATTCGGATTCGAGTCAAGAATGGATAAAGGATTTTTGAATTTTGAATTACACTACGAATATAATAGCACAATTAAACTATAAAAACGATTAAAGAATTAAAAACGGTTAACTAATACGAAAAATTAACAAACGTGAATTAAAAATGCGAGCTAAAACTAGAATTTAAAATCTAAAGCACTAATACTAACAAACTTTATACCTAAAAATCACAAAATTAAAAAGAAAATTTTAGGAAAAAGAATTAGAATTTTTTAGCTATTTTTGTATTTTCTATGAATTTTTAAAGAAAAATGAATTAACTAAAAATACACTTTTTCTAAAAATTAACACTAAAAATCTATTTCTATTTTTCAAAAATACTAGAATGAAAAAGAAAATTATTACAAAAAGAATTAGATTTTTCCTACTATTTTTCTATTTTCTATGAATTTCTAAAGAAAAAGAAATTACTAAAAACCTATTTTAATTTCTAGAAAATACAAATTTAATTGGAAAAATAAAGAAAAATGATATTTAACTACTAAAAAGGTGCAGAAAACTAATGGTATGAAAATGCCCAATTTTTACTAATCAATTGAAACCTAATTTTGCTTATTAAAACATAAACCCTAATTTTATTAAACTAATATTAAGAATATTAATTCTATTTTATTTATCCTAAAAGAACAGGGTAGAAAGTGCAAAAGATAAAAGTAAAGGGTAGGCGGGAAAAATAACAAATATTTACACTATAGTGAAAACAAAACACCCTTAACCTATTTAGAAAGATACAAACAGACCTAGACTATAAAACAAAATTTAGCTATACAAAAGTGAAAATGAGCAAAAACTCAAAACAGAAAAGTTGGACCTGAGCTTTAATACTACAACTTTAATAAAAGCACTTTGACATTTTAACTACTGAATAAGCAAGAAATTTACTTTTAACCTGTGCTACAGAACTAGGTGTTTTCTTGAAACTTTAACTTTTTCTAAACTTTGGCTAATTTCTAGCTTAATACTCAATGAAAGTAAAATCCAAAAGAAACTACAGGAAGCTTATAATGTGTACTAAAGATCTCTAAAAAGAAATAAGCCAAAGGAAAACTAGATTATCAAGAAATTTGCTCTTAAAAAGTGAAGGTTCAGGCTTGATGACTGTTCTTAAGCAATGCCTAATAAGCTAAATAGCTCAAATCTAAATCCTAGAAACGGAAATTGAAAATAAGCACAACTATTAACTAGAAAAAGAAACCTAGATAAAAGGAATTTGGAATAAACAACTAGAAAATAGGAATTTAATCTAGAACATTTAATCAACTAAAATAAGATTTTTTCTAGAAAAGCTAATCTTGACAGCTAATTAAATCTATCCTAATAAGCAATAAAGAGAACTTTTTAGCTAAAAGGCAAGATCTACATTCAAACTAACTAAGCTTAAAAGCTCAGATTCTAACTACTACTAATTAATGCTTAAAAGTGAATCCAAAAGAGTCCTTGAAATCTCAGCTGCTGCTGAGAAAAATGTCAGCAGCTGCTGATACAACTTTTGCAGGAAAATTAAGGCTGGACTAAAGCTTAGAAATGAAAATTAAAAGATGATCTATATAAAGCTATGGGAGAACTACTAAATTGCTTAAGGCTAAGTTCTTATTACCTACTTACAAGTGCTAAAAGTCAGCTAAAAAAATGATGAGAATCAGCAGTGGTAACTAACTATCTAAATGTTTCTAAACTTACATTAGCCCAAATTGAACACTAAAATGCTGTGAATTACTTAACTCTAAAACTACTTGACACTTTAAGTTGTCCTGGTGCTAGCAAACTGTTTTAAACCATAGAATCTTTAAGAATGCAAATTAACTCCTGAAACCTTTGGAAAACTTGTTTCTCATGAGAGACTCAACTGAAGAAAAGAATTAGACTAATGGTAATTGACTTTTAGAGTCAAAGTTGTGTAATGCCAAACACTCCTTACACTACTGATTATTTCTATAAAGCTTTTAAAATCTATCTTTAAACTAAATAACTAAAAACCTTATATCTACTCTAGCTATAACTAATCTAATTAAGCTATTTAAGCTCTAAAATTCCTAGCTTATATTTCAAAAAGAGGTACTTTCTCAGCTAAGCTAATCCTTCTAAATGACAGAATTTAAGAAATGAAATCTTAATGAGTTCTAGCTACAACAGCTTAAAGCAATTGAATCTCTAAGCTAACTAAGCAATATTGAACAGGCTTAAACACAAAAAGAAAATACAATAAGCTACTGGATTAAGCTATGAGAATGCTAAAAATCAAATCAGGAAGCTAAACCATTAATTATCGTCCTGACCCCTATCTCCACTCTTTCTGAGTGAGTGGCTTTCAAATTCAAATCCTATATGGCACCTTGCCTCTAAACCAATAAGCTATAAGCTCAATAAGCTGAAATTTGCTTATTATTCCTTATTGCTTCCAAACTCAATCAAACTGAACTCAAATGAACATAGTTGAACAAAAATAGAAAAATACAGTATTTAAAAAGCTTCTAACAAAATTTGAAAAACTTTTGAACTAGAGAAAACAGAATAAGCTCAATTGAGCTTATTACAAGCTTATTAGCTAAAACTGGCTTATAACATGAAAATTTGAACACAAACACAACTCAACTAGTTTTATTGCTTTAGAAAGAATAGTACAAGATAAGAAACAGAAGGTACAAATGACTTGAAAGTTTAAAAGCTCAATTTGAAAAGGTGAACAGTACAAGTAAAACTGAAAAGAGAAAATTACAAAAAAACTGAACTAACTACTAACTACAAACTGAATAACAAGCTCCTATATATAGGTAGAGGTGAGGAGAGGATGAGAACTTCTAGAATCTTCCAAGCATTCCTAGCCGTTGATCTCTTCTACTTGAATCTTGGCCGTTGGATGTGATGGGTGAGGTGTTCGCACCAATCATTGCTTTCCAGGTGTGCAAAGTGACGTGGAAGTGAGCTCTGATTGGTGGAGTGGAGTTGGAAGTGAACTGGTAAAGGTATAGGGGAGGTTGGGTTTGTTCGTGCTTGTTGGCGGGAAAAATGGGTACAAGGTGGTTAGGAAGAAGGGTTAGACCGCGTTTGTGTTTTAAACTTTTGAAAGTTTGGGATAATTGCATAAGTAACCCTTGTGTTTCTTTTTCCAAAGTGTAGTATAGAAATGAGTTTGAGAATTGGCATTTCTGGCCCTTGTAGTTTTTAAAACAGGAAATGGGCTTTGAGTTGGGCTTGTTTGGTTTGTCTAGTGAAAATGTAATCCGAGTGTAGTATAGGAATGGCCCAAGGGCATTTTGGTAATTTTGCATCCACTTCAAAGGGTAGAATGGTCATTTCACTTCAAACTTTGACTTGACTTTTCATGATTTTGACCTCCTTTGACTTAATTTGACTTTTTGACTTTTCCCCTTTGGTCGGGCAATCGGCTTTGATTCTTTCTTCATGTCTTCACTTGATCACTTGCTTTTTCCGTTTCTTGTCGGTTTTGGTCGTTTTTGCTCACTTTTCCTCATTTGTCTTTAATTCCTGCACACATGCATTAAACACACAAACACACATATCTTTCGACATTTTTGGTCATTTTTGCAAGTTTTTTACGGTTTTAAACATGTATAATTAAACATCCTATCACCAACAACAACCTCAGAACTTCATCAAACACCAGTAGAGCAAATCAGGATAATACTCTAAGGATTAACAGAGGCACTAGGTATGATAATCAGAGGGCAGTCAATGTTGCTAGGGCTAAGGAGAATGTAGGAACACAGGTGGTGCAGCAGTCTAGGATTCAGTGTTATAATTACAAGGAATATGGGCATGTAGCAAGGGAATGTCAGAAACCAAAACGACCAAAGGATGCAGCTTAACACAAGGAAAAGATGCTACTGTGTAAGCAAGAGGAAGCTGGATTTCAGTTGAATGTAGAACAAGCTAATTAGAGGGATGACACTGATGATGAACCTGACGATCAGGAATTAGAAGCACATTATATGTACATGGCACATATTCAAGAGGTTACTCCAGATGCTGCTGACAATTCTGGACCAATCTTTGATACTGAACCGCTGAAAAAGGTACAAAATGATGATGATAACTATAATGTGTTTGCCAATAACCAAGAACATCATGTGCAACCTAAATATGTTAATGACACATATCTGGTGGAACAAGGTGATACTAACATCATTATTGATTCATTGGATATGAGTACTAATGGAGAAACGGCTGACTAGGATGATGATGATCTTGCCAATGAACGTGATTTGCTTGCTTGTTTAATTGATAAACAAAAATGTAAAATTGATGACAGCAAAAACCATAATAAATTTTTGGAATCATCAAACAAGACTTTAGTTGATAAATTAAAAGGTGAAATTAAGGATTTTAAAAACAAAAACTAAAGTTTAGAATCATCATATAACCATTTCAAAGAAGCAAACAATGAGCTATCAAAGACAAATCATTTGATGTTCAAAGATCTCAAAAAGTTCCAAGATGAACTAAAAAGCGTCATGATGTGAATTAATATGCGAAGCGGAGCTTAGAATGTGCAAAGACAAAAACGAATTAATGTCAAGACAAAAAACAGAAATCTCAAAAAATCAATTAACTATTCTTATCAAATAAAGTGATTTGAATCAAAAGATTTCTGATATGAAGAAGGAGCTTGTTGCACATCAAGAGACCATCGACATCATGTCACAACAAAAAGAGGATCAAACGAAGGCTTACAAAACTCGTGAAGAAAAAGAACTTGAAAAAGTCATAGCTTTGGAAAATAAAATAAAGGTTTTGTATGATATTGTATATAAAACTGGCCAATCAGTTCAAACAATGAATATGCTTAATCGTAATTGTAAAACGAGTTTTGTTAAACTTGAGTTCCTCAAGAAATATCAAAGAGCTAATCCTCGTCAGTATGATATAGGTTGCTATAATTATAATCTTGCTTTAATGTTAGCTCCTGAATCTGACGAAATGATTCGTCTTGCCCAAGAAAGTCGATCAAAATTAAGTGATTTAATCAGACCTTTTGATTATAAAAAACTATGAATAATCTTTAATGATTTGTTCGTTCCCACAACGTAAAAAATCGCTTGAATAACATTCTTCTGCAGAAAGGTCAAAATGAGTCAACAACCTGTCAAGAATGAAAATCAAGGTGATCGAGAGAGTCAGAACTGTTGCCTATAAACTTGAGCTACCACAACAATTAAGCCGAGTTCATAACACATTTTACGTGTCAAATCTGAAGAAGTGTTTGTCCAATGAATCACTGGTGATTCCATTGGAAGAACTACGTGTTGATGACAAGATCCACTTTGTGGAAGAGCCAGTAGAAGTTATGGATCGTGAGATCAAGCAATTGAAGAGAAGTCGCATTCCCATCGTTAAGGTTAGGTGAAACTCTAAACGAGGTCCTGAATTCACCTGGGAACGTGATGATTAATTCAAGCAAAAGTACTCATATCTCTTCACCAAGACCGCACCGTCGTCAGGTGCCACATCTTAAGCCTTGAGGACAAGGCTCATTTAACAGGGGAGACTATAACACCCCGTGATTTCAGGTCATGTTACGACTCTGAATTTTCATTATTTGATTATTTTTCATGACAAGAAAGTTACTTGGTCACATTCATTTAATTTTATGAAAGTAAAAACTCATTAAAACAAACTATACCAAAAATTTAACTTTTATAAATTAAGGAGCTAGATAAAACCTAAAAATAAAAACCCATGTATTCCTACAAACTAGCATGAATGGCGACATTCCCTCTCCTATAAGAACATCTATACAGGTCTATTATTATCAAGATATATAATATTCCATGACCCCTTTTTCCTCCTTAACACACTGGATAAAAAACCCCTCCCTACTACTCTATCTTTCAACTAACAAAACCCATTCCCAACGTTTAAAATCCCTTCAATCCATAAATAGTTTTTGCCTTTTTATTCCTGTGCAAGATGCCTTCCCCAATATGTAGTTACATACACATGTGAGTGCCTCTTTGACTAGTAAAACTACCCTAAGTGTGTGTATAAATAAGATGGTTCCTCACTTTTGCTATCACACAACAAACCTACTCCTCTTATCATTCAACACACAAGAAATCCTAAAATCTAAAAACCCTAAATTCGTCACTTGTGAGTTTTCTTATTAGTCGAAGTGCAAGAAGACCAGAGGTGTTTTAAGGGTTGCTTCCAAGTACACGAGTGGAGGACAAGGTGCTGTGGGAAGTTTGGTTTAACAGTTGTGACAAGGAATTGGTCTTGTAGCGAAAATTAGGGTTTCATTGGGTCAAGTCCTATAAGCATCCTCCTTTACATTTTCTGTGAGTTCGCACCTCTTTTCTTTTATTTATTTACCTGCATTCGTCCTTGGTTTAATTGTGCTTGAGAACGTTTTGTTTAAAAGATAAAAACACACTACCAAATTGTAAGTTTCTTGTAAAACATAAATATGCATGTTCGTTTGTGTAACAGAAACAAGAAACTAGTAATTGTTAACTTACAATTAGAAGTAACCCTTAGTCATATGTTGTTAGGAAAACTGGGCCAAAAGGAATCACTAGTCAACGACTTTACGAGCGATGTAATTGGCACTTTGATGGTCCTCCCGTAGTTCCGTTGTGACAAGCCCATGAGAAATCCATTAGCCTCTTTTGCCCAAAACACATCGTTTATTGAATTGGTCCCGCACCAAATTTTAAACAAGTATGGTTCATCCATAGTAATGTTTAGCATCTTTGAAAAACTATCTCTTTTATTGAGAACTCATTCCTTTTTTAACAAAATTACCCGCATGGTAGTTCCCTAAGTCGGCGAACCATGGCGTGGTATTATCACTAAGCACATTCACATTGTTAAGCACATTATTTTCAACAACATTTTCATTCTCATTAAGCACATTATCATTCACATTAATCTCTTTGACCTCTTCAACTTTCCCTAGTGACTCTAAAGGAAAAGACTCAGTTATATTTTGGCTTTCAAAAGTACATTTCTTGTGAGGGTTCTCTAGTCTAGGAAAGGAGATTGCGGCTTTCATTCACAGCTTCCTTTTTGTCCCTTATTTCAAGATTGAACTCTTGGAGTAAGAGAATCCACCTAAGTAACCTTGACTTAGCATCTTGCTTAGCCATTAGGTACTTAATAGCTGAATGATTCGTAAACACTATGGTCCTCGATAAGACTAGATAGGGTCGAAACTTCTCCAAGGCATATACTACGGCTAGCATTTCCTTTTCAGGTTGTAGTGTAATGAAGTTGAGCCCCGGTCATAGTCTTACTCGCATAGTGAATAGGATGAAAGTGTTTATCCTTTCTTTGACCTAGAACGGCTCCAAGAGCAAAGTCACTAGCATCACACATTATTTCAAAATCATAATCCCAATTAGGCACAACAAGTATTGGTGATTCAATCAACTTCTTTCTAAGATCATTAAAAGCTTGTTTACACTCATCCGAAAAGACAAAAGGAGTTTCTTTTTCCAAAAGATGAGTCATGGGTCTTGCAATTTTTGAAAAATCTTGAATGAACCTTCGATAAAAACCCGCATGACCTAAAAAACTTCGAACTCCTTTTACCGTGGTCGGGTAAGGTAATTTAGCTATCACTTCTACTTTTGCCCTATCAACTTCTAAACCGCTTTTAGAAATTTCTATGTCCCAAAAACTATCCCCTCTATTTACCATGAAATGGCATTTTTTCCCAATTAAGCATAAGATTAGTTTCTTCACATCGATTAAGCTTTTATACAAGATTATCAGGCACTTTGAAAAATTAACCCAAAAAACCGAAAAGTCATCTATAAAAACCATCCAAGGGTTTTTCTCTATCAAGACATGAAATATGGCCGTCATGCACCTTTGAAAAAAAAAAAAGTGTCCCAGGAGCATTACAAAGGCCCAAAATGCATTCTTTTGTAGGCAAAAGACCCATAGGGGCAAGTAAAGGGGGCCTTTTCTTGGTCTTGTGGTCAATCGGGATTTTTGAAAATACCCGGAAAATCCGTCTAAGAAGCAATAGAACTCATTCCCCGCTAACCTTTCAAGCATTTGGTCCATGAAAGGTAAGGGAAAATGGTCCTTCCTAGTGGCATCATTCAATTTCCTATAATCAATGCAAACTCTCCAACCGGTCACAAGTCGGGTTGGAATGAGTTCATTGTCATCATTCATCACTACGGTCATCCCCCTTTTTTAGGCACGCAATGAACCGGGCTAACCCATGGGCTATCCGAAATGAGGTAAATCAAGCCGCATCAAAAGCTTGATGACCTCTTATCTTAATAACCTCATGATTTTAGTGACCCTAATCGTGCATTTGAACCACTGGTTTGTAATCATCCTCCATTAAAATTTTGTGTGTACAAAACTTTGGATCAATTCCCTTAATGTCGGAGATTTTCCAAGCTAGAGCACTTTTGTGAGCCTTAAGAACCTCAATAAGTTTTACCTTCTCATCATCTTTTAAATCTTTTGAAATTATGACGGGTAGTTTATTATCCTTTTCAAGAAAAGCGTATTCAAGATGAGAAGGCAACTCTTTGAGTTCAAGCTCGGGTGGTTCCTCTATTGATGTTTTGACCGATTCAACATTTTTGACTTCCTTTTTGAACTCAAGAGGAGTGATTGGTGAAAAAGGATCATCATTTAAAACTTCAAGCAATTTTTCCAAGTAAGTTACATCACCCTCCTCATCACTAAATTCATCATTTAAATCCATGTTTAAAGATTCATCATGTTTTAAAAACTCTTCTATTTCTTCCTCAAGAATCATCTCACTTCCTTCAAAAGGAGTGAAAGAAGGAGGATCCGAAATGATAGAAGTGGAATCACCACTCTCGGTAAAGTCTAAGACTTTTGGAGCATACTCCGCACAAGTTGCATCAATAAGGTCAATTCGTTTCACGGATTCGAAATTATCATAAGAAATTATGGTAGGTCCCACGACACTTTAATAATCAAAGATTGATCATCATGTCTTAAAATGATCTCCCCCTCATAAACATAATCAAAGGCATGACTGTGCTCAAAAATGGCCTTACCCTGAGAATCAAAGGAACAACGGGGTCCGCGAACAAAGTCCAATATCACAAAAATTCGATCCGGGAAATAGAAATTGTCCGACCTTAAACGAACACATTTTCCTATCCCAGGGGTTTAGAATTGTTCGTGACGCATTCGCTAATATCCCCTTTTAGAACCATTCTAGTTACTTGTAAGGTCGGGAAGTCCAAGTTTTTTTCCAAATAGACCTAAGGGCATGAGATTGATACATGCACCAGATCCGCTAGTGCCAGTGATTATCAAACTCCCCGAAAATCACTCCCCAAAAACACAAGGAATGATAAAATCGTCCTGGGTCACCACGCTTTTTCGGAAGCTTTTGAAGAATGACCGCAGAGCATAAGCAAATCATTGGTCCTTTTGTTAACTCACATCAATTTGTCCTTATACTTAAACAACTTTTTGATCATTAAAGCAAACTGGGCATGTGGACAAGGACATCCGAAAGCTAAGCTCAAAGTGAAGATCACTGAAGATTTCTATGAACTTTAAAGCTAAGATAAATCATCCTCTTTCATGAATTCTTGTCCTTTTCAACCTTGAAGGGTAACGGCAAATTTAGTCTTATACTTGAAAGGTTCAGTAACAACACTAGGCTCAACAATGGGTTTTCCTTAATCCTATTTAGTACCTTTTCCTTGTTTTGAACTACCGGAGGTTGGACTTACTTAGCGGTACTATGGGTGAAACTTGTGGGTTGCACTTGGTCCTTTGTTCACCTCAGTTTCCTTACCATCCCAGTTGTCCGGATTGACATAAGGAGGAGGCATAGGAGGTAAAGGTCCATCATAGGCCAAACCACTCCTAGTAGTGATAGCCTTGACTAAATAAACATTCATCTCTAGGATTTAGGAATCGTTATTACTTGGTAAAGTTCCCGAACCCGATGCAATGTTATTCTCCCATTTGCTTTTTTGAAACATGTTAACATCGTAATTTAAGAAAATTCCTCTGCTCATTTTGAAATCTGTACTTGTTCCCTTTTGAAATCCACAATTCTTTTGCAAATTATTCAAATTAACATCAATTGCTTTGTGTAACCTCAAATCTAGCATAAGTCCACCGGAATCTTAATTACTCGGGGCTTGATAAGCTTGAGCTAGTTGTGTTAAGCCCGAGTTTAGCTCCATGGTTAACTGGTTCCCATTATTCCCAGTCCTATTTAAACCTTGATTAGCATTCACATTCCTATTGTTATTTTGTTGATTAAAGCCCGGTGGTCTTATTTGGTTCGCTAAGTTGGGAGGACGGTATCCAGAATTTCCATTTTGAACAAAGTTACCAACCGAAGCGGTTTGTTGAAATTGTTGAAAATTATCATGATAAACCGGGTTTTCATAACCTCCCTAGTCATTGTGCACACATTATAACTATGATTTACTACCACAAGTATACACCTTTCCTCCACCGATTTAATCGGAAAAGGGAGTATGGCAACGAGAGCTTTCATCATAATTATTCATCTTATACATTTCATTCAAAAGTCAAATTCATCATAACCTCTAAATGATGCTTGCCATTTTGTTTGAAATATCGAAGTTAAGATGATGAAGAAAGTAAAGAAGATTGGAGGAGCAGTCGTAACCACTCGCATCATGCTTTTCGTGAACATCTAACTTTGGCTTTATTCTCTATGATTTGTAGTCCTTCGGTTGGACTTTTGTAGAGAAAATTGCCACCGGCAGCGGAATTAAGAGAATCTTTGATCATTATAGCTTAACGAATTATAGAATGTGTCCCTAATGGTGAATAGTGTAAAACCCGAGATGAGGACACATCCTTAAAGTTCAATGAAACCTTCCCAAGCTTCGTAGAAAAGATTCTTGACAATTGTTGAAAATATTGTTATTATCATTCCCGAAGATTGGTAGTCTTAAAGGTGGAAAGAAAAGTTGAATGCATTTTACCACTAAGACCATCCATGTAATAATAAGATCGGGTTCTTTTTTCGAGCACTTTTTGGCAACCCCGTCAAAGAAATGGAAAGAGAAGAATTTTAGATGGTAGGGTTAGGATACATCTTTGAATACCTTTGATTATTATTATATGCCTCAAACATGACGAATTTGAGCATAGGCACCTCATCATAACCTAATCCTCAAAAAATTCCGATTTTGAACCATATTAATGAGAGACGATTTCAGTTCAAAGTTTAGAGCAATTGATGGGTGGTACAACTATAGCACTTTCAAACCCCCCGGTGGGAGCTTGAAGTTGCTCGGCCATAGGTCGGTCATCGGCCATTGGAATCGGATACGGAATAAGAGGGATTGCCTCTTGTTGTTGTCGAGAACGTCGACGATTACGTCTTCTCGGAATTGTGTATATTCAGAGGAGAAACGAGGCGCATGCACTAGAGAAAATAAAAGAAAGAAGAATTTGAGGATAAAAGATTATTTTTTGGTGAAATTTTAATAATTTTTAGTAATTATTAGAAGGAACAACAAAAAGAAAAATATTTATGGCAACCGATTTAATTAAAGCTGTCTCACGATAAGACTCCAAGATTTAACCACAATTGAGCGAAAGGCTTAGCGAGCCGCAATGACTTCTAAGCAAGTAGCGATCACCTACCTTATACTGCACCTATAGTTTTTGTAAACTCAAAGGTCCGTCGTACCTCGCTAGTAACAGCACGATTAGTTTTGTTGTTTATATGGAATAGTTTAATGATGGATAACTAGTATCCAAATTTGTTTATTTATTTTTGTATTTTAACTAATTCGATAGGAATCAAATTAATGAACGTTGTATATTTTTAAAATATAGACAAAAATAGCAAAGTAACTTCCAAGAAGGAAGGGTCTTCAAAACTCTACTTCAACGAATTTCCCCATCCTCAAAAATTCGTTCACTTAAGTAGACTGTCCCCCCGCATCGCGCCAAAAATTTTGGTATCGTGTATGTAACACTTTCAACTTTATATATGTATAGTATCTATCTTGTGACACTTCTTTCCAAATTAACTTCTCAAACAAGAGAAATTAAAAGGATAAAATTCTACACTTAAGAAAACACAATACGTAATATTTTTAACCGTGGAAGTATTATCAATCTCGGGTCGGAATCCCAACGAAGTTTCCGGAATTGAAATGCCAGAGAAAAAAAAATAACAAAAAAAAATAATTCCGGATTCGAGTCAAGAATGGAAAAATATTTTTGAATTTTAACTTACACTACGAATATAATATCACAATTAAACTATAAAAAACAATTAAAGAATTAAAAATGTTTAACTAATACGAAAAATTTAACAAACGTGAATTAAAAATGTGAGCTAAAACTAGAATTTAAAATCTAAAGCACTAACACGAACAAATTTTATACCTAAAAATCACAAATTTAAAAAGAAAATTTTAGGAAAAAGAATTAAAACTTTTTAGCAATTTTTGAATTTATCCTATGAATTCTTAAAGAAAAAAATGAATTAACAAAAACAACACTTGTATTTCAAAAAATAAACCACTAAAATCAATTTATAATTAACAAAAAAACTAGAAAGTAGAAAAAGAAAATTAATTACAAAAAAAAAATATATTAAATATTTCCAACTATTTTTTAATTTTCTAGGATTTTCCTAAGAAAAAGAAATATACTAAAAAACCTAATTAAATTTCCTAAAAAATACAAAATTAACAGGAAAAATCAAGAAAAATTATTTATAACTACTAAAAAGGTCAAAATCTAAACGGTATAAAGTGGCCTGTTTGTCTGTTTTGCATAAATTTTCTATGTCAGATAGCATATTTGAATTTCTTAGCTTATTTTTCATTCCATTGTGCATATTAGAGTAGTCTAAGTTAGTTTATGCTTACTTCAGTTAAATTTAGTTTATTGTAGCTTATTTGCCTAGTTGGTTTAGAATTTTTTAGTTTTTAAGCCTTTTGTTGCTTATTCAGTCTTTCTTAGCTTAATTTCAGCTTATTCATGTTTCATTTTTCTTATTAGGTTTAGAATAGCTTATGTTTGCTTATTTAGAATAGTTTAGTGCTTATTTCCCTTTTTACTTTTGTTTAAGTCTTAAAAAGCCAAAAAAAAGTATAAGTTGTCAAGTTTTTAAGCTATTTTACAGCTTATTCATAAGCTTTCATAAAAAATTCCAATCTTAAAAGTGCCTATTTTTAAGTCATTAACAACTTTGCTTTTTGAATTTTTGAAAAAAAAAATATAAAAGGGGAGAGTGGAAGTCCCGAGGAGCCTGGGCTTGAACCCAAGACCTCAACACTCATCAACCCTTCATAACCCAACACTCTACCGCTGTGCTACAATAGCTCATCCGGTAGAGTGTTGTTTTATTTATTACGTAAGGGCTTTTTGCCCCTTTAAGCCCAATAAGCTGTTTTGATTTTTAACAGCTTATTGGGATAAGCTGTTGGGGACAGCTTATTTTTCCTAGGACAATATTAGTCTCAGCTAATTTTCCTAATTTTTCATAATTTTTAAAAATAGTTTAGTATTTTTTAGATTTAATTTTCATTAAAAACTTAAAAAATTCATAAAAAAATAAAATATTAATCCGAAAAATATAAATCCTTTTTTTAAATTTTCTTTTATTACATAGTTTCTAGGAAAAATATTAGTGTTTTCATAGGGTCATTTTTGCAACTTTTCATTTTTTAAAGAACGGGATTCGATCCCGTTCTCGTTCTTTCTCGTTTTTAGCTCAAAACACCTCCGTTTTTGTTCTAGTTTTTTTATTCTTCATATTTAGTCATTTTTAGCTCATTTAAAGTAAAAAAATTACATTAGGGTTAAAATTAGATAATTTAGGTTTTTAGCTCACGTTTTTACGTCACCGTTTTAGGATTTAAGTTAAATTACTTTCGTTTTAGGTTTTCTTTTGCTTGATTTTGCATTTTTACTTGTAGTAATAGAAAACCAATCATAATCTTGTCATATTCAAACATCAAATATCAAATCGTCATTCGATTTTCAATTGCACACCTCGTTGGGACATAACGACCCGGGAAATCAAACTTCCGGATATATATTGATTCTATTTGTGAATTTTGACTTTTTGCCTTGGTCAAGGGCAATTGGTTGGGATTTGCATTGCCTAGTGTTATATATATACTATCAAACGAATCAGCAATTGGTTATGGCACTTTGCCTAATAAATAGTTATTATATATAATAATATATATATATATATATATATATATATATATATATATATATATATATATATATAATATCAAACGAATCACACTAATTAACAGTTAAACTATTCAACCCCCTCTTAAAGTTTTCACAGTTCGTATCAGGAGCCTGGTCACTCAAGATTTTTAAAATATATTGTATTTTAAAGCTTGAGTCGATCTATGGATTTTGACAAATAACTAGAAGGGCAATTTATCCAAAGATCACCACTTTTTGAAAGTGACGGTTTATTTATTGGACAAATAGATTTAAAACTTATGTGAAATCAAAAGATCTTGATCTTTGACATGTTATTACTGAGGGTGGTTTTCCGCCTATTCAAAATAATCAAGAAACCAAGCAATATGAGGTTGAGCCTTTTGAAAAACTAAACGATGACCTTAAAAAGAAACTTGCGAACATAATGAAGCTAAAATGGTTATTTACAATGCTTTACGTAGGAAAGAATACGAAAGAATTTTTATGTGTAATACGGAAAAATGAATTTGGAAAACCTTGTTAATCACCCATCAAGGTAATACTCAAGTCAAAGACAACAAGATTGACATTTTGGTGCAACAATATGGATAATTCGTCATTTCTGAAGACGAATCTATAGATAGTGCTTTTGTTAGGTTTAATACTATTATTACTAGTTTAAAAACTCTTGATGAAGGTTACTCTAGCAAGAACTATGTTATTAAGTTTCTTAGGGCTCTACATCCTAAATGGAGAGCAAAGGTCACGACGATCAAAGAGTCGAAAGACTTGACATCACTATCACTTGATTAACTCATCAAGAACCTTAAAATTCATGAATTGATCATCAAGAAAGATTCTGAAATAGTCATAGGTAAAGGAGAAAGGAGATCTCTTGCCTTAAAGGCTAAAAAGGAATCTAGTGATGAAGAAAGTTCGACTTCCAGAAGTGAAGACGAAGAATACGCCATGGTAGTTAGAGACTTCAAGAAGTTCTTCAAGAGAAGAGGTAGGTTTGTGGGACAACCACAGAATGAAAAAAGAGCTTCCAAATAAGTCGGGACAGCAATAACGGTGAAAGCGATTGGAAGTGCTTTAGATGCGGAGACCCGAATCATCTTATCGGAGAATGTCTGAAACCACAAAGAGACAAGAACCAAAGGGCTTTTGTCGGAGGCTCTTGGAGTGATAGTGGTGAGGAAGATGATGAAAAGTATAACATGTCTAATGGCTCAAGCATCTAGTGAGATATGCCTTGAAATCGATTTGGAGCCCGATGAGTGGATCAAAGAAAGTGGATACACTAAACACATGACGGGCAAACCGAAAGCTTGTTTCCACCTACAAGGCATATAATGGAGGTAACGTCATTTTTGGTAGTAATATTCGTGGTAACATCATAGGCAAAGATATGATCTCTCATGACTCCCTTAATATTGCAAATGTAGAGCATGTTGATAATTTAGGATTGTTTTAACTTGTTAAGTGTTAGTCAAGTATGTGATAATAAGTATAAGGTAATATTTTCCGAACATGATAGTGAAATAACTAAGGGTGGAAAAGTCATAGCTAGAGGTATTAAGAAAAGCGGCTTGTATGTGATGAAATTAGGAAAGAAGCCAAAAGATAAAATTTGTCTTACAGCGATTGATGAAAACTCCACTTTGTGGCATAGGATATTAGGTCACGCAAATATACGTCTAATTCAATCGTTAGCATCTTAGGAACTAGTAAGGAATTTACCTAAGCTTAAGTTTGATCAACATTTCTGTGATGCTTGCAAAATTGGGAAACAAGCTCACACTAATCACAAAGCTAAGAATATTATCTCAACGACTAGATGTTTAGAACTCCTTTAGATGGATCTTTTCGTTCCATCTACCGACGGAGTTACAGAGGAAACCTCTACACCTTAGTAATAGTAGATGACTATTCTAGGTATACATGGACCAGATTTCTTAAAACCAAAACTGAGGCTTTTGAGCAATTTGAAATCTCTAGTAAGAAAATACAAAATCAATTAGGATGTTCAATAGTGTCAATTAGGACGGACCACAATAGAGAATTTGATAATGAAGTGCAATTTGAAGAGTTTTGTAATGCCAATGGTATTACACATAACTTCTCGGCTCCTCAAACTCCACAATAAAATGGCGTGGTAGAAAGAAAATAGGACTCTACAAGAAATGAGTAGAACGATGTTAAATGAACAATCGTTACCACACAAGTTTTGGTGTAATGCCGTAGATACATCAACCTACATCCTCATCTGAATCCTAATTAGAGCCATCTTAAGAAAAATACCATATGAACTCTTGAGAGGTAGAAAACCTACTCTTGATTACTTCAAAGTGATTGGAAGCAAGTGCTTCATCTTAAACACCAAAGACTACCTCACCATGTTTGACCCAAAGTCATACAAAGGTATTTTCTTAGGTTACTCCCAAAATAGCAAAGCCTACATCATCTTAAACAAACACACCAAGAAAATCAAAAAATCACTCAACATAACATTCGATGAAACTCCTCCACCATCTAAAACATCACCCATGGTGGATGATGACTTAGATGAAGAAGAAGCAATTAAGGTTACCAAAAAGAAAAACTTAGAAAATAACATTGTGGATGAAACTTTAGAAGTTGACGAAATTATCAATAGTAAGGAATCAAAGAATCATCCATTAGACAACGTCATAGAAAACCTTAACTAAAGAACTCTTAGGTCTTAAGCCCAAAACCAAAGTAACTTCTTTTGTTTTATATCAACTATAGAACCTAAGAATGTAAATGAAGCCTTAAAAGATGAAAGTTGGATAATTGAAACGCAAGAAGAAATGAATTAATTCATTGCAAATGATGTTTGGGAGTTAGTACCACACCCTAAGTGTACGAAAATCATAGGAACTAAATGGGTGTATAGAAATAAGCTTGACGTAAATGGCATCGTGTCTAGGAATAAGGCTAGACTAATAGCACAAGGCTATAATCAACAAGAAGGAACTATTTATGATGAAACTTATGCTCCCGTAGCTAGATTAGAATCCATTAGGATCTTATTAGCTTATGCTTGTACCTTAGATTTTAAGTTATATCAAATGGATGTAAAAAGTGCATTTCTAAATGGTTTTATCAATGAGGAGGTATACGTGGTAAAACCTCCAGGTTCATTGATTTCGAAAAACCAAATCTTTTTTATAAACTCAAGAAAACTTTATATGGTCTCAAACATGCTCCTAACGCTTGGTATGATAGATTAAAAGCTTTTCTCATTAAACATGAATATACCATGGGAATGGTAAATAACACACTTTTTGCAAAGAAGAATAAGTCACACCTCATCATTGTTCAAATATATGTCAACGACATTAAATTTGGTTTGACTTGTCAAGAAATGTGTGATCACTTTGCCAAAATCATGCATGATGAGTTTGAAATGATCATGATGGGTGAACTTAACTTCTTTCTTAGTCTATAAATTAAACAATTAGACGACGGCATTTTCTTTAATCAATCAAAGTAAATTAACGAAATGCTTAAGAAATTTGGCTTAGAAGATTTTAAACCAATCAAAACTCCCATGTCCTCAAATACTAAACTCATAAAGGATGAAGAGTGTGAGTCTGTAGATAGCACAAAGTGTAGAGACGTGATCATTAGTTTATTATATTTAACGGCAAGTAGGCCCGATATCATGTTTAGTGTCGTCCTTTGTGCACGTTTCCAAGAGGATTCCAAAACCTCTCATCTTGAAGCGGTTAAGCGTATCTTCCGATACATTAAAGGCACTACGCACTTAGGATTATGGTATCTTAAGGGGACCGGCATATAAACTATAGTATATGCCAACTCTGATCATGTGGGAGATTATGTGGATCAAAAAAGCATTAGCGGTATTTGTACGTTCGTAGAATGTTGTCTAACATCATGGTTCTCGAAGAAACAAACCACTCTTGCTATCTCCACGGTCGAAACCAAATACATAAGCGCCAAAACGGCATGTCAACAAGCACTATGGATGAAACATGCTCTTATCGACTATGACATCCGACTTGATGACGTTCTGATTATGTGCGACAACAAAGCCACGATTGACTTAAGAAAAAACCCCGTGCAACACTCACGGATGAAACACATCAAAATACGTCATCATTTCCTTTGGGATAATGTCCAAAAAGGAAATATCCTCATCAAAAAATTTCCATCTAAAGATAACATCGCCGATATTCTTACTAAACCTCTCAAATGTGAATCGTTTAATTATCTTTGTCTTTGTCTAGGAATGATGGAACACATTCTGTAAATCGTTCTCTTCTTTTCTTCTAAGTCTCGATTCTAAGTCTATTCTTAATTCCATGCGTCATGACAACTTAATTACTTCATCCGAAGTTGTTAGCCATGTTTTTAGCAAAGTGATGGTCATTATCAATCCCGTGCCTTGTATAAGAAAACATAGTTTACAGGAATCACTTTTAAGCTAATTGGGCCTAGGTGTCAAGCTTAAAGCCCATTTGTATTATGTTCGGCCCAACATAAAGCCCAAACAAACCATCTTAGGGTTTTATCTCTTGTAACTATATAAAGCCCTCTCCAAGTGTGGAGAGGGTGTTGCTTCTCATTTTTCTCTAAGCGCAAGTAACCATTTTTCTTTCTTTTACTTTCTCTCTCTAGTTCTTTCTCTCTCTAAGTTTTCTCTTTTATTTTCGTGTGTTTGATTGTGAAATGATATCCTAACATGTAGTATCAAGAGCTATGGAGTGATTAGTGATCATTGTTCTTTTTTTTCTTTGGTTCGAATCATATACAAAAGTGGGATTCATTTTTGTGTGTTCAAACACCATAAAGCTTGCATCTTTCTTTGATCATTGTAGAGGCTAGTTTTACAAGAAAATCCTTGGAAAAAAATCAAAATCTTGATCTTTTTAAGGTCTTTGGTTAGAAATATGGTTTTTTGTACTTAAATCTTGATTTCAAATTTTTTGTCATAAAAACGTTAAAGTTTGGATTTTTAAGGTTCTTCTAGTCTTAGATAGGTAAGAAGTACAAGAAATCTTGGGTAAAAATGATCAAAAGTGAGTCTTTTTGTGTTTAAAAAATTTGAGTTTCGTGCTTTGAGAGGCGGTTTAACAGTTTTCTTTGAGATGAGGTTTAACAGTTTTCTTTGAGAGGAGGTTTAACAGTTTTCTTTGAGAGGCGGTTTAACAGTTTTCTTTGAGAGGAGGTTTAACAGTTTTCTTTGAGAGGCGGTTTAACAGTTTTATTTGAGAGGAGGTTTAATAGTTTTCTTTGAGAGGCGGTTTAACAACTTTTCTTTGAAAGGCGGTTTAACAAGATTGTTTAACAAGGCTGTTTAACAAGGCGGTTTAACAAGGCGATTTAACATCTATTTTCATGGTTTCTTCTTGATTTTGTAAAATCCCGTGAAAGATTCAATTTTTTTCACGGTTTTGTCAAGAATTGTAAAATCCGATGTATTCCTCACCACTAATTACTAAAACGATCCTTGTTTATCATTTCATATTACTTTTGCAATGTCGACTCAACAAGACATTAATGCTATTAGAGCACAATGACTTGCAAACACACATGACCCTTTGGCATTAACGGCAAACACTCAGACAACGTTTCACCTAGATTACTCATCACTCATTACCTACATACAACATCCACAACCCAACAACAAATTTGTCCCACAACTTTCATTCAACACGAACTACATGCCACAACCAATGCAGAGTCTCAAAGACAGTTCAGATCCTACAACTATAATGAACAAGGCACTTGCTTTAATGGCTAAAGCATTCAAATTCAACACCATTCCAACAAACAACAACCAAAGAAGTTCATTAATTCCTAGCAATAGTCAAATTGCACAACCAGATATGAACACGAGCCAAGACATCAAAATGCAAATGGTTGATGACAATGTTGGAAATCAGGTGAGACAAAATGTTGTGCAGAATAATGGGAATGAGGTTGGGCAAAATGCAGTTCAGAATATAGGTATTCAGAATGTTGAAAATATGAATGGGCTTAGTGTTGTTCCAGAAATTGCAAATCATTATGGGCATGGAAATGTTGTAACAGCACCAGCTGAGGTTAATGGTAATGGTATCAATGGTAATCCGATAAGGTGTTGCAAATGTCGAGGAGAGGGTCATTATGCCAGCAACTGTACAGTAAAGCCAAGGAAACGGGATGCTGCTTATCTTCAGCAACAGCTGTAGATTGCTCAAGATAAAGAAGCAGGGATCCAAAGCACTCAAGACGAATTTGAGTTCATGGCTGATGCAGATGCTTATGAAGAAACTGAGAGAGTAAAAGTGAACTGCACTTCAGAGGATACATGGCAGCAAGCATCCACATCTGGAACTCAGTCTGATAATGCTCCCGTCTATAACTTAGATGGATCAATTGAGGTTCCTAAAGATGAAAATTTTTATGATCATGATATATTCAATATGTTTACTCACGAAGTGCAGTATACTGATCTCCAAACTGAGCTTGATCGTACGAAACAAAAACTTGAAAATTGCATTATTAAAAAGGAAAAAGAATACGCTGTTCTTTGGAATAATTGGTATACAAAATGTGAAGAATGCAAATATGAAAAGATTTCGTATGCTAAAGCTTATAATGACATGCAACAAAAGATCGAACGATTGCAAGCTCAGTTGGGAGATCTCAAGGGTAAGAGTAGTGATACTCAATGTGCATCAAATACCCTTGATCCGGTGTCTCAAAAACTTGAAGATGAGAACGTGTCATTAAAATTTTAGGTTTTGAGTTATGCCAAAGAAAATGCTCATCTTAAGACCACATACAAGCACCTGTTTGACTCTATCAAAGTGACATAAGCTCAGACCAATTCAATAACTGACTCTTTGCAAAAACAATTGTATTACACCATCTATAAAAATGCTAAGCTAAGATCCTAGTTATTTGATAAGGTTTCTGAACCAAAAGGCACCACAAAAGGTATGAGAACGAATACTATGTTTACAAATCAATCAATTTTGGGAAAACTACCTTCTTCCTCTTATAAACCAAAACTTTATTCTGTCACTCCTTTTCCAAAATCCTCACTTCTCTCCAAGGTTGATAAGACGAATGCTTTGTCCAAACCAGTTACTTCAAACTCGACACCTTCTACACGAGAATTGAAAGTTGTGCAAACTGTTAATGTGATTGCCCCTAGAATCTTTAGGACTAATCCTTTTAAGACCTTTAGGGTAGATAATGTTGTTCCTAACAAACCCGTTAAAACAAGCGTTAGGATAAAACCAATCACTGTTTCACAGCCAAATGTTATTCATAAGCAACAAGCTAATTCTAACTCAAACGGTTTTTCTTCTACCAGAGTAAACACACTGCTAAGACTAGAAGACCACATCCTAGGAGCAATTCTAACACTGATAGGGTTCCATCTAAGTCTAAGAGTAGTTTCCTCTTGAATAACGTCGAGAAAATAAAAGAAAACCATAGGAATTCCCAAATTCCTAAGAATCAAAAGCACATGTCATCTGAATGTAATAACATTACGCTTGCCATTCAAAATGCTAAATCCAAAAATTTTTATGTTATGTGTAAGCAATGTTTAGTTACTACCAATCATGATATCTGTGCGCTTAATTATGTAAATGACATGAATTCTCGTGCTAATAACCAAAGTGTCAATGTCTGAATTCGTAAAAATCAAAAGAAACATAAGGCAAATACCAAGAAATCAAATGAGTTAGGGTCCAAAGGAGGTCCTGCTTCATATAGGCCTAGCAAACCTAGAACTTTTCTTAGGTGGATTCTAACTGGAAGAATTTTTGCCATGTGTGGAAAATTAACTGCATCTAGTAACACCAAGAATAAGTCTGAAAAATCTGTGTGTGACAATGCAAGTACTTCTAATCCCTCAAAACCTTCAAGCAAAGGGTTTTCGAATTCTACCTCTCTTCTTGGCAGGTTATCCAAATTTATGTATGGTGCGTCGACTCGGGTTGTTCCAAGCATATAACCGGGAATCTAAAGCTTCTCATCAATTTCGTCTAGAAGTTTTTGGGAACTGTTCGCTTTGGAAATGATCATGTTGCTGCAATTATAGGTTTCGGTGATCTTTAAAGGGGAAATATTTTGATCACCAAGGTTTATTTTGTTGAGGGCTTAGGGTAGAACCTATTCTTGGTTGGGCAGTTTTGTGATTTAGATTTAGAGGTCGCTTTCAGAAGAAATACATGTTTCATCAGAAACTTAGAAGGAGTTGATCTATTAAAAGGAAATTGTGATAACCGGTAATTTTCCCAGGGTTAAGTATTATAAAAGATTATAGTTTTGTATTTTGAAGTCTTTCGATCTTGTCAGTTTTCCTAATGAAAGCTGAAAAGTTGACTTTTGTTGACTATTTTTGCGTAAAAACGGTTTTGGGTTAACCGGGAGTTTGATGGAATTTGAAGTTCGTAAATGAATCAATTTTGATTCGTTTTTCTGTTTTAGAGTGGTTTTAAAGTTTTAAGTGCTTTCCGAGAAGTTTTCCCGCGCTTAGCGAAAAATCATCACGCAGCGCGTACCGGCACGACAGTTTATTCAAGTGTGGAGATTTAATGAAGTTGGGAATGTATTAATGGGTTTATTTATTTAATAAATTCATAATAATAAAATAACGTTGGTTTAAAACGTAAATCGTGAGTGTGAGGTTTGAAGGTTATTAGAAAACGGTTGCTTTCGTGAAATTCAGTAAAACAGTGTACCGGTCGTAAAAAGGTGAAATTTTGGTTGAAAATAAGTTTTCAAACCCTATTTTGTGGTTTGAAGTGTTTTTAAATGGATCAGCAAGGTTCGGTTGAGTTTTGTCAAAAATTCATGTTTTCGGTCCAGAGTCGGCCGGCAACGGCTCAAAATGAATTTTTATAGCAATCTAATGTGATAGGTGTCGTGTGAATAACCTAGGTTTATGGAGAAATGATTTTAAACGCCGTGAAAATGATAACGAAGTTCGGTTGATGTTTTAAATAGATGAAAATTGAGTTTTTAGTGATCCCGAAGCAAAAAAGGAAAACCCAAGGCCTCCTAGGATGCTTGGACGCCTAAGTGTGGATAAAAGGGGACAAGAGGGATAAAAATTTGCTAGGATGTTCTCTTGGTACACAAATATTCTACCACCTTAACATAATTCTCATTCATGCATCTCCTTTTAAAAATAAAAAACACAAAAATCTCTCCCTCTCTCTCTCTAGAACCAGACGAACCACAAGGAAGAAGAAAACAAAGATTTTGAAGATTTTCTCAAAAACACGGGTTAAGAATAGATAGTGGGTTGATAGTTAGTAGACACGGGTTATATAAAAGGTGTACGAGTTCGTTCTTTTCGTTTCAAAACCAAACCAAGGTCATCCAAACTTGTAAGTTTTCTAAACTTTGTTAAAAGTTGTACTTTTATGGCTATTATGGTGTTAAAACACTAGTTGTACAAGATGATCGTCGTAAAAATTGAATCTTGGAAACGAAAATGTGAATAAAGGGGGTGTTTGTGCGTTGGCTTATAAAGAAAGAAAGGAAAGGGTTTTTAAGTTTGAATAAAATGGTTGTTGTGGTAATTTTATTTTATTTTAAAGTGCTTAATAAGGGCTTATTTTGAAGTTTGGCATATTCAATAAGCTAGGTTATAGCTTATTTGGGTTTATATATTTTCAGTTTGGGTTCAGCCCAATAAGGGTCCCTTTGGTTGCTTTGGTCCGACACCAAAGTGGGCGCAGCCCACTTGGTTTTGGTTATTGGACTTGGTTTTGGTTATTGGACTTGGAAATTGGTTTTGGTTATTGGATTTGATAAGCTTATGGCTTATTTAGTTTTCGGCTTATGTAAATAAGCTTATGGCTTATTTACTTTTTGGCTTATGAAGCTTATGGCTTATTTAGTTTTCGGCTTATATAAAATATTATGAGCTTATAGCTTATTGTTTCGGCTTAATGAGCCACGGATATCTGTGATTTCGACTTATGTTTGATTCGGCTTAATGGGCTTAAGGTCTATTGGGTTCGGTTTATATTTTGGACTTATGTAAAGAGGTATGGACTAAGTTTTGCTATCGGGCTAATTACTTAAAGACCTTAATGGGCCACAAGGCCCAATAACGAGTAAATGAATTAGTGGACTTGTAAATGGACTAAAGGATTTGTTTTGGACTAAGAGGGATTTTGTTGGACTTGTCGAATGTAAAGGGATTATTTTGTTACGATTGGATAAAACGTGTTGAAGGTATTGATATTGTGTTTTGTCAAAAAATGTCGGGTTTGTGAAAAGTGTTTAGGATTAAGGTTTAGAACCTTGGAAAAAGTCATAAAGACGTGCGGGTCATGCCGAAATTTCAAAAGAAATTTATACTTAGAAACTTTGCTATAAAAAGGGTAAATTTTCATGATTTTAATAACAAAGAGTTATTTTACTTTAAAATTTAATGCAAGACGAAAGATATGCTTTCCCCGAAACCTTTTTCTTAAATATTTAATACTTATAATCGTTGTGTCGATTTGATTAGAAGAAATAAAGGATGATTCTTATGGAAGATTAAGTGTCGAGGTAAAAGCTATTGGACATGGACGTATTAAAATAATGAGACGTTGTAATTACCCTGTTAGCCCGATAATAGATGAGAATAATAATAAAATATTATTATTTTATTTAAATTATTAACTATATATATATATATATATATATATATATATATATATATATATATCGTATCGATTTCGGAAATGCGGATTTATTATCTTCGGCTTTTGAGTTTTACTCATTTCTTTTCGTCAGATTTCCGCAGAGTATTTTGGTCAATCGTATCGTTCAACGATTTGAGGTGTTTAAGCTATATTGTTTTGATGTCGCACTTTGCCCAAGTGTTTTGAGTCGTTTTTGCGTAATTACCACACAACCATAATATGAGATAAAGTTTTGATAATGGGATAAAGTCTTGGTAATGAGATGACGGTTTTTGTTATGAGTTAACGGTATAAGATAACGAGTTTGGAATGATATGAAATTGAAATGGGATTTTGGGATGAAAATGAGGATTTTACGTGACTAAAGACGAACACTTGTACAATAAGATAATTTTGTACGAGTATTAATAAAGTGAGTTTATATTAGGTCGTGTCAGGTACCATTGTGCGCTTGCGTAAATATTGTTTGTACTTTGCCTTATTTGAGATTGTGCGGTTGCTTTTGATTGCTGATTGAGGTTAGTTTTCGTAGCCCTATTTTTCTACTGTTTTTCCGTTGGGGGAAATGATACTCAAATGTGTTTTGAAATGTTTTGAATTGATCTGTGCGAAATGTGGTTTTGTTTTTAGGATAAGATATGTGCTTATGACTGCTAAGTGAATATTATGTGTTGCATGATTGTTTGGATCGGATGGGTACGCCTACCCAGTATTTGTATGATTATTTGGATCAGATGAGTACGCCTACCCAGTATTTGTGTGATTATTAGAGCGGATGGGTATGCCTACCTTGGTTTGTGTGTGGTCCTGCCCTAATTTTAGTGCTCCAGTTGGTAGGCCCCTTTAGGTGCGTAAGTGACATATTGTGATTGACTAGCAGAGATGCTATGTCTTGGATTGTTTGCATATATTCACTGTCATATAACACTATTGTCCACTTTTTTGATATATTGGCACAGCTTTTGGGTTTAAGGTCAAACCTACGAGCTCGCCAACATTATTGTTGAAATTTTTGAGTATCATTTTCAGGTGTGTCAAATCAAAGGTATGTGAATAGAATTGAAAGAGCAAAGATGTAACCCAAGGGGACTGGGTCAAGACGGTTTTTGATTGTTTGATTTTGTCAAGTTTTTAACTTGTAAAATTTATGTAAACCCCAGTTTCATTATTGTAAATTGTAGAGTGTATGATCTTGTATCTTGTGTGATGAACGGTATCGTCGCATCTCGTGTTTCCGCCACTGACGGGGTGTGACCGATTGGTATGAAGAGCCAAGGTTATAGAGAATGCCGATTTTTATAAAATAAAATAAAAACGCAACTATAACCAAAAAGTGAAGTCTATTTTTAGTAAAACCTTGAACATGACGAAAGTTGACTAGTCCGAGCAATTCATGGTATTTTTCCTAAATTACGCGTAGCCTGATCAACTATGCTTAATTCAGGAAGGACTATGAAATGATGGGGTTAGTTTTCTAAAGTTATGTTATGAGGGGGGGAGGATGTGTGAGTAATGTGACCACCTGAAAATGATAGGATGTAAAGTGATGAGAACACTTGCGAGTGTTGAGATTGAGATCATGTTGATTTTAAGATTGTCATGTTACCTTAGTAGTAGTAGTGTACGATGCCTCGAGAGTGTAAGTAAAATTGTCGCGGGTAGCGATGATTGATTGATTGATGTTGGCTACGCTTGCCTTAGTGTAGTGCGTATTTCCTTGAGAATTTTAGTGGATAGTCGCAGGTAACGACGTGAATTGAGAATGTGCTTTTGTGGATTATGTGCTTTATGTGGAGACCAGTTGTGCCTGTTCGGTATCGAACCTGGTCGGTGTTCATTCATTATTCGTATTCTTCCCGATATATTTAATATATATATATGTGTGTGTATGTGTGTGTGTGTGTATGTGTGTGTGTGTGTGTATGTATATATACGGTTATGAACGTCGAATTTCAAACGCTATAATGATTGGTATATGTAAGCATAATGATGTTGATAATTTGGATAATAATATTTTATACTTATACCCTTTTATCTTGTTATCACAGGATATCTACTCTAGTGTTTGTTGACCCAGAGAATTCCACCCAGGCTGACGGAGCTCAGAGCTTCCGAGTGTCCGTACCACTTATGAGGCTCTTAGGCAGGCTTATTTGGATGGGACGGACACTAAGTCCAAGCCTTTCGAGGACCCTGTTGAAACTGAGTCACCCCTCACTGTAGCACCACCCACATCACTACCAGAGACCGTTCCACCTGCGATGTCACCTGGCCTCTCTGCCAGTATGGCAGAGGTGGCAGCTATGTCTGAGTCTGCGTTCCGTAAGAGGTATAGGTCCTCTTACGAGAGTTCGCCATCTTTATCACCGCCAAACCTTCCTTCACAGAAGCGTTATTGGGGTACGTCTGAGTTAGTAGAGGATGATGATGAGGATGATGATGAGGATGATGACGAGATAGAGGAGAGTTTGGAGTTTGACAGTGTGAGTGAGGACGCAGAGGACGAGGGTCCTACTACAGAGGATGAGGATCCTGCTGCAGGGACGAGGGTCTTGCTACAGGGGTCGAGTGCCCCGGTATGGGAGTTGAGAGTCGTAGTTTAGATGTTGAGAGTCATGGTTTAGATGATGAGAGTTGTGGTTTGGATGACGAGGGTCATAGTGTTGAGAGTGATGGACTTGGTTTAGGGGAGGAATAGGAGGTTATACTTGGGGGTCAGCAGCAGGTAGTTCCGGTAATGAGGACAGCTGTGAGAGCGCCTTTAGGACTTGGGTATGGGGCGTTGAGGCGCCAAGAGTTAGTGTTAGAGGAGGATCATGTATACAGTACGTTTGAGGTAGGACATGGCTCCAGATCCGCACCCGAGCCTGAGAGACCAGAAAGGGTGTCGGCATCTAGACAGCCAACACTCACCACATGGACTGACCCGAAGGATGGTATGGTTTACATTGATGTTCCTGCTTACCCACCACCAGCTCTACCTGTTCAGACACCACCCTCACCCGAGTGGTTGTCTGGTTTACTTCCTATTTCCCCCATCACCTTCTATTGTTCATTCACCTATTTCATCACCCATGATACCACTTACTGTACCCTCACCTGTAGCTACACCCGCTACGGTTGAGACTGAGGGATTTTTGACTGAGCTGGGAGCTCAAGTTAAGATGCAGGAGGGATTGATTTATGATCATATGGTACGATTAGAGGATCTATCGCATGCTTTATTTGAGAGGTATGATAGGGACATAGGAGAGTTATTTACTAGGTCAGGGGCGGTTAGGGATTAGATTTTCTCCTAGAGGTATCGGTTTAGGAGTCTAGAGCATGAGCAGGAGAGGGTCGCAATGACTTTTGGAGCGTAATAGAGACCAGTGTTAGCCCTGGAGTCATGGGCAGGTCAGACGAATGCACAAAGAGCAGCTCTGTGGCATGCCATCAGTGATACGCAGGGATGGAATCAGGATTTGCGATTACAACTTGCTAAGGAGAGACGTGTGCGGTTAGAGTTGGCTAAGATTGTAGACAGTATGAGGAGAGGGCAATAGCCAAGAGGATATGCGTAGGATATATGAGGTTTGTATTAGTAGTTTATGTATATTACTAAACCGGGTAGCATCGGTTAGTGTCGGTTATGATTAGAAAAGTTTCTTTTTGTATTAGTGGTTATGACAAATCATTCTTGTCATTAAGTGATTTGTATTGAAATCGATTCGTGATAGTGAAGGAAATTTTGTTCGATATTCGTGGATAGCGGTATTTTGTGTTGTTTCATGTTAGCTTAAGAGCGCAGTTTTGCCCTATGTGAGTGTGTTACGATTGGTTGCTCGTGATAGAGCGGATACCCACTTCCTTATTAGGATTTGGCTTACGATGTAGTTAGTATATTTTGTAAGCTTGAAATGTATTCGGGCTGATCGATTATACCATCTTGTTAGGAGATCTAATAGGAAGGTAATAGACCGTGAATGGTCGCGGGGAGTATTGGAAAGAGTTGTGATGATTAATTTGGGAAACCAGATCATACTTTTGATTGTGTAAGCTTTTGAGAGGTATCTTGACCTACCTAAATAAAGTAAGATTTAAGACACCCGTTGAGTAGGATTGATTTAGAAAAGTTTAAGGCGAATAATGATGTGGTTTAGATTATGAAACGGCCTTCCAAGAAAGGTAGAGCCGGGATTGTTTGATCAAGTAAAGTTTACTTGGGGATTTTGAGTAAGTAAGTGTGGTAAAGAACCATGGGCGTTCTTGAGAAAGTAGAGTGTGAGTCGTGTTGTGTAGAACATACACCTTGTAGGGTTAGTCCCGTTGGATGAATGACCAGAAAGTTTGGCAATGCTAATTCTGATAGAATAGTCGTCACGTCGAGGACTGGATCGTATCCTAACACCCGACTAAGACAGTGTGACCTAAGTTGAGAAATTGTGAAACTAGGAGATAGTATGAGAAGCTATCATAATTTTGTGAACGGTTATGGATTGACCATGAGAAAGTGTAGGATTTGGACAGTGGAAAGACTTAGTCTTTAGAGGAATCGTAAGAAACCTTGCTTGAAAAGACTAAACGTGATTCTTTGAGGAATGGAATTTCCTGTCAATGTTGTGAGTTAATAATTTGAGTTGAATTTAGGGGCGAAATTCCTTTAAGGGGGTGAGATTGTGATAATCGGCAATTTTCCCAGGGTTAAGTATTATAATATATTATAATTTTGTATTTTGAAGTCTTTCGATCTTGTCAGTTTTCCTAATGAAAGCAGAAAAGTTGACTTCTGTTGACTATTTTTGCATAAAAATGGTTTCGGTTTAACCGGGAGTTTGATGGAATTTTAAGTTCGTAAATGAATCACTTTTGATTCGTGTTTCTGTTTTAGAGTGGTTTTGAAGTTTTCAGTGCTTTCCGGGAAGTTTTCCCGCGTTTAGCGAAAAATCATCGTGCAACGCGTACCGGCACGACAGTTTATTCAAGTGTGGAGATTTAATGAAGTTGAGAATGTGTTAATGGGTTTATTTATTTAATAAATTCATAATAATAAAATAACATTGGTTTAAAACGTAAATCATGAGTGTGAGATTTGAAGGTTATCAGAAAACGGTTGTTTTCGTGAAATTCGGTAAAAGACTGTACCGGTCGTAAAAAGGTGAAATTTTGGTTGAAAATAAGTTGTCAAACCCTATTTTGTGGTTTGAAGTGTTTTTAAATGGATGAGTAAGGTTTGGTTGAGTTTTGTCAAAAATTCATGTTTTCGGTCCAGAGTCGGTCGGTAACGGCTCAAAATGAATTTTTATAGCAATCTAATGTGATAGGTGTCGTGTAAATAACCTAGGTTTATGGGAAAATGATTTTAAACACATTGAAAATGATAACGAAGTTCGGTTGACGTTTTAAATAGATGAAAATTGAGTTTTTTAGTGATCCCGACGCAAAAAGGAAATCCCGAGGCCTCCTAGGATGCTTGGACGCCTAAGTGTGGATAAGAAGGGACAAGAGGGCTAAAAATTTGCTAGGATGTTCCCTTGGTACACAAATATTTCACCACCTTAACACAATTCTCATTCATGCATCTCCTTTTGAAAATCAACAACACAAAGAGGGATATGTGAATAGAATTGGAAGAGCAAAGATGTAACTCAAGGGGACTGCTTCCAGACAGTTTTTGATTGTTTGATTTTGTCAAGTTTTTAACTTGTAAAATTTATGTAAACCCAACTTTCATTATTATAAATTGTAAAGTGTATAATCTTGTATCTTTTGCGATGAACGGTATCGTCTCATCCCGTGTTTCTGCCACTGACGGGGTGTGACAGAAATCGCACAACAAACCTTTACACCATCAATCTCCATGAAATGGCCTCTTCTTCTCTAATTTTCCTCATGGATCGTGCTAATTTTACCAAGTCATGGTTATGGCATCAACATTTATCCCACCTCAATTTTGACACCATAAATGACCTTGCCAAAAATGATCTTGTCACCGGTCTTTCAAAATTCAAATATCATAAAGAACATCTTTGTACCTTATGTGAGCAAGGAAAAAGCAAAAGGGCATCTCACCCACCCAAACCAGTTCCAAACTCTAAGTAGAGGTTACACCTTCTTCATATGGATTTGTGTGGTCCAATGAGAATCGCAAGCATAAATGGAAAGCGATATGTTTTGGTGATCGTGGATGATTACTCTCATTATACTTGGGTACACTTTCTCATATCAAAAGATGAAGCACCCGAAGTGATTAAAACCTTCCTAAAGAGAATCACTATCCTTCTTCAATCTCCTGTCATCATCATAAGAACCGACAACGGCACAGAATTCAAAAATTAAATCCTTAAAGAATACTTTGATAGTGTTGGCATCTCTCACCGAGCGTCTTCTATCAGAACACCTCAACAAAATGGAGTAGTGGATCGAAGAAATCGGAGGTTAGTAGAGGCTGCTAGAACAATTTTGATTTTCTCTCGTGCACCGTTATTCTTATGGGCTGAAGCGATTGCTACTGTGTGCTACACTCAAAACTGCTCCATCATTCACCGTCTGTTTAACAAAACACCATACGAGTTCATTAACGGCAGAAAACTGGATATCTCCTTTCTACATGTATCTGGGGCTCTCTGTTATCCCAAGAATGATCATGAAGATATTGGGAAGCTTTGTGCAAAAGGTGATATTGGTATTTTCATTGGTTATTCTACTGATTCCTGTGCTTACAGAGTTTACAACTGAAGGATAAAGAAAAGCATAGAGACAATGAATGTGACATTTGATGAGCTTTCAGATATGGATTTTGAACAAAGCAGTTCAAAACCCGGGCTTCAAGGCATGACTTCTGGACAAATCAGTTTTGGACTTGATCTTACTTATGCTCCGTCAACAATAACAACTCAACAACCAACTGAACGTGAGTTGGATTTACTGTTCGAAGCTATGTATGATGATTACATTAGTGGTCAACCGTTTGCTGCTCCAAGAACTGTTCCGGATGCTCATGCACCTCAAGTTCTTCAGACTCTAACTACATCGACAACAATAGCAGACATCGCACCAACACCAACAAATTCATCCTCTCAAGCCACAAATATTCCAAACACTTCACAGGATGTTGACTAGCTCGAAACACAATAGCAACATGCTCAGCAACAAGAAAATCAAGCTCCACTCCAACCCAAAACTATTGTTGATAATGTTCTAAATGCTATGTTCGATGGGAATACATTTGTTAAGCCGTTTTCTACTCCATCCACAAGTGTTGTTGAATCATCATCTTTACAATATGTGGATCCATCGAACATGCAAACGTTTTATCAACCTTACCCTCACGAATATCAATAGACTAAGGATCACCCTCTGGAACAAGTGATAGGAGAACCCTCGTGACTAGTTTTAACAAGGAATCAACTCCGATCTGATGGTGACATGTGCATGTATGTATTAACGGTGAGCACTATGGAACCGAAGAATGTCAAAGAGGCTATGACCGACCCTGCATGGATTGAATCAATGCAAGAAGCGCTTCTTCAGTTCAAAAGGCTTGATGTATGGGTGTTAGTTCCTGCTCCAGATAACATAAAACCCCTAACTTTGAAATGGTTATTCAAAACAAGCATGATGAAGAGAACACGGTCATCCGAAATAAGACTCGTCTGGTTGTGAGAGGGTACCGCCAAGAGGAAGTAATAGATTTTGAAGAATCCTTCGCTCTGGTTGCTAGAATGGAAGCTATCAGGATATTTTTGGCATATGCTACACACAAATCGTTCATGGTGTTTCAAATGGACGAAGATGTGTACGTGTGTCAACCTAAAGGTTTCATCGATGCTGATCATCCAAGCCATGTCTACAAGTTAAAGAAGGCACTATATGGGTTAAAGCAAGAACCAAGGGCATGGTACGATGAATTGTCAATGTTTCTCCTACAGAATTACTTCATCAAAGGCACAATTAATCCAACGTTGTTTATAAGGTGCTTCGACGACGACATCTTAGTGGTACATGTCTATGTTGATGATATTATCTTTGGTTCTACACACCCTAGGTATACCTAACTATTTTTTGATCTCATGAAAAGCCGCTTCGAAATGTCGATGATGTGGGAAATGATGTTTTTCCTTGGTTTACAAGTTAACCAATCCCCCTGTGGTATCTTTATAAACCAGTCCAACTACGTGTTAGAAATCCTTAAAAAATATGGAATGGAAACTTGTAATCCCGTTGGTACTCCAATGGAGATTAAAGATAGGCTTGATCTAGATCAAAATGAGTCTCCAATCGATGCAACGAAATATCGTAGCATGATTGGTTCCCTAATGTATCTTACGTCTAGTAGACCGAACATTGTACATTCTACTTGTTTATGTGCTTGGTACCAGGCAAAGCCAACCAAGAAGCACCTCAAAGAGGTTAAAAGGATCTTTCGTTATCTTCGAGGAACTGTTAATATGGGTCTCTGGTATACGAAGAATACTAGTTTTGAACTAACCGGATTTTCAGATGCTGATTATGCGGGATGTAAAGACACCTTCAATAGTACTTTCGGTAGAGCTCAATTCTTAGGCGAAAAGCTGGTTAGCTGGTCCTTAAAGAAACAAGACTGTACGGCACTATCAACCGCAGAAGCATAATATGTGTCTCTATCTACTTGTTGTGCCCAAGTCATTTGGATGCGGACACAGTTAACGGATTATGGCTATCACATCAACAATATTCCATTCTATTGTGATTCGAAATCAGCCATAGCCATATCCTGCAACCCGGTCCAACACTCAAGAACAAAACACATCGTTGTCCGCTACCATTTCAGTAAGAAACACGTGGAAAAGGGTATGATTGAACTGTATTTTGTCAAGACGGATTACCAACTGGCCGACCTCTTCACCAAAACTCTTTCAGTGGATCGATTCAACTATTTGGTCTGTCGCCTTGGTATGCGCAACTTGTCTCCTCAGGAACTTGAACGTCTTGCAAAATCACAATAATTCTTTGTATATATTTATCAGAAAAGCAAAATAAAAAAATATAAAACCTATAAAAGCAAAATTCAAAATCAAAAAATATAAAAAATACCAAAAATAATCTTCTTCGACATGTATCTCGACAATCGATAACATTTACGTGCCT
>BQNB010042273.1:4932-46228 GCA_026074375.1 Tanacetum coccineum | reverse complement strand
TCTGATATTCAAGATCTTCCTTATAGATATCAAGAATTTCAAGATAAAGATGTCAAGGGAGATTGTTAGCAAGCTTTCAAGATGATGCAAAGTATGAGCATGTTGGTCAAGACATAAGACCGCAAGATGGCAAAGACAAAAAAGATAAACAAGGAAAAGATTTAAAGATCTCAAAACCAAAGACAAAGTTAAAGGATAATGACAAAGTCTCAAGATCAAAGATCACAAAGCATGAAGGAACAAGCTTACAACATGATAAAGACCAAAGATTCAAGAACTCAATGACAAAGCAATCTCAACAAGTTCAAGGAAGCAAGATTTAAGATCTCACCTCAGGAATTCAAAGACCACACATTAGGGGAGATTGTTAGCCTCAAATAACATGGAAGCTCAAAATTTGCAGGATACCTCCAGAAGGAAACCTTGCTTCAGGGGAGATTGTTAGCCTTAACATATTGAGTCAAATAAGGAAGCTCAACTATTATTCATGGAAGCTTGGTGTTTACTTAGTAAACATTGTAATAGGCTAGAAAGGGTAACGAGCTCATTTAATGTAATCTAATGTTGCACATGTATCAGGCTAAAGCTCAAAGTAATCTCGAGCCTGACCCAAGTCAAATACCCCTTCTCCACACATAGAGAAGGGTTGGTTGCTCTTTGAATCTTTTACATACACATAGTAATCCATCACTCTTTCTTTTCTCTCTACTTTCTCTCTCTAGTTTCTCTCTCTAAAATTCTTTTATCTTCCTTCTTTAATTCTCAAGTGAAAATGATACCTTGATTACTAACATATTTTATGCATGAATTGATACTTAATTGGTTATATTTGTTATTTGCAGTAAATATCGAGCAATTGGTGAAGTTTAACTAAAAGGCACGCATTTTGGATTTTAAACAAAAAAATCAAGAATCTGCTCTTCTAACAACCAATACGCCGTATCCATCAAGGAAGATATGGCGTATCTACGCCTGAACTTAACAAGAAACCACGAAGATATTTTGACCAATACGCTGTATCTAGAAGACTCCATACGCCGTATTCACTGGCGGTTATAAAAGATTCTGGAAGATATTTATCGTAGTCCCCACTCCAAGAAAACCCTAATACGCCGTATTGACTACATCCAATACGGCATATCGACTGAATTCCATAGGCTATAAATACCAAGACCTAAATACGAATTTAGTGTGCAATTTTTATACCGAACACTGAGAAGAAGGCATTAACCACCAGGTATGAATTTTAGGAGAAAAGAAAAGCTATAAAGGCCACGCGATGCCCTTCGATCCATAGGAAAACCCTTGTAAATTCTTATACTCTAAATACGCGTTTGGTTTTTGGTATCATTCATTAACTTGGTTAGGTTACCTTAATCGTTCGTCTATGATATTTGTATTCGTTATAATGGCTATTGGCTAATACATTTAGGTATTAGCCATGTTTATGATAATTTAACGTTTGGTTTATGTTTATCTTGATTGAATCTTATAAGTTGTATGTTGCTTTATGTTTATCAATTTATACTCGTTTATGTGCTTAAGTATGCGACCTATCATTCAGCTGGATCTAGAAAACAGACCAAGTGGACTAGATACCGGGATAGCTCTCCATATTGTGGTTTATATATCTAGAGCAATAGAATCAAAAATATTAACCTATATTTACCTCTGGTTTAGTGAACAAGTTGGACTAGCAGGTGACCTTTGATCAATAAATAACATTCTGATTCCTTAGGTAAAGATCTGGACAGTGGACTACTAGTATATAAAGAGTCGTTAAGTAGTAAGTTAGTAAAGCCTCGATAAGCTAGGATTCAATAAGATCACCATTATTGTTTTCTAAGATAGATTATAATCAACCATGAATGCTTTATGCGGATGTGATTAATTGTGATAGAATTGCTACGTCTAAGTTTTAGAAAGAGGTATCGCCTAAATCAAGGAATGATATATCGACAACGAGATAAGAAAATCATTGCACTTATAAACTAAACTTGCGTTTTATTAGATTAAATATGGTTAATATGTTTTCCTTACAATAGACTTGACCGCTTCTCTATCTTCTAAATATCAGCTTGTGTGTGTTAATCGCCCAATCTTAGTCTAAGTAAACCAAAACTCGTGCCAGTCTCTCAGGCTGAAAACCCCTATTCACGTTAGTTTTAGGTTTAACTTAGATATAACATAGAATAATTTAGGACTAACTTAGATAACTAAAATACTAATAGAATTAGGAATTAACGTTCTTGCTCTTAGTGATCAATACCCTACTTACCAATGAAACTACAACTGATTGGGTACAATGGTCGTTAGTGTTGTTTAAGGTTGATGACATCAAATAACTTTACATTTATACCATCATTTATCCCAAACTAACTAACCACTTTTGTATAATTATTGTAAGAATGTGTACTTAATTGTTTAAAAGTGTTATTTGTAGTAATTAAGGAGTGATTCATAAGGCGCATATTTTGGAGCTAAAACGAAGACATTTGAAGATTACTCATTTCCGACCAATACGCCGTATCCAAGAAAAGAGATACGGCGTATCAGCACCAAGTCTTCATAAGAAAACGCGTATTCACAATTCCCAACACGGCGTATTCACCTTCTGCCATATGCTGTATCCATGAAGATAACTATTCAGAGATACGAAGATATTATTATTTTGGGAATGTATATTATGCTGATCATAAACTTTGCGCGCAATCCAAGGGATACACCCTAATACGCCGTATTGGCCTAGCCCAATACGGCGCATCCATCCTTTTTCAGAGGCTATAAATAAAAGACTCAAAAATGAGTTTTCAATGTGCAAAATCATATTCTTCATACCATACACATAAAAGATGATTTTCTGAAGAGAAGAAGAGCAAGAAAGGTCAAGCATCGATTACGATTCCATAGAAGACACCGTGTAATTTCCTTACTCTTGTAATCATTTAATTTTTGGTATCGTTCGGTAAACCGTTTAGTTTACCTTGGTTAATGGATCACGCTTGTATAATTACAATGGTAATGGGCTAATACCCTTGGGTATTAGCCATCTTAATGAAGATTTAATGTTTGGATTGTTATAAAACCGATTTACTTAATTTATCGTTAAAAGTTTAATTATGTTTATCACATGATACTTGTCTACGTGTTTGAATATGCGACCTATCATTCAACTGGGTCTAGTTAGGCCTAACAAGTGAGCTAGATACGGGGATAACTCTCCATATAGTATTTTATATTACTGGACCAGTAGGATCACAAATAACATTCTGTCTTTGTCTTTAAATTAAGAGTTAGTTGGACCGGCAGGTGACCCGTAATGTTTCAACAAGTATGTTCTTGATTAATTGATAAAGATTTAAATAGTAGACTACCAGTATATAAAATACCGTTAAACAGTAAGTAGGTAAAATCCCGATGGGCTAGGGTTTATCAAGATCACCATTGCTATAATCCCTAGATAGATGATAATTAAACTAAAGGATGCTTTACGCGGATGCATAAATTGTGACAGGATTCAACGTTTCTAGGTCTTAGGATGATGTCCCGCCCAAGTCTTAAGAATGATATGCCGCTTTGAGATAAGAAATCATTACACTAAATAAATAAAAAAACATTTAATCAGATTTAATATGGCTAATACAGTTTTCTATTATTTGGCTTGTACCGCTCTTTTATCTTCTAATTATTTTCTTGCATGTTTATTGTGTTTAGAATTGATTATTGTCACCATAAAACCTGTGCCAATCTCTCAAGCTGAAAACCCCTCATATCCGTTAGAAGCGTATATAGCATAGGTTTAACAAGTAATTAGAATTAACGTAACTAGAGTAATTAAAATACTGATAGATTATAAGGTTAACAACCTCGCTCTTAGTGTTTAACACCCTACTTACCATGAAAATCCACCCGATCGGGTACACTGCCTGCTAAAGTGTTGTTTTAGGATAAGTCGGCTAAATATAAATTTAAAACTTGGTAATCAATAAATTGACCCTACACGACATCACATTGTGTTGTTTTCGTCGTGAAAGTTTGTGTTGTTGTGGTTTTATAGTGGGTAATACTTAGAAATTGTACATTTATCGAATGATCTTTTATTGGTTATGTGCGAGCCGATGGGTGGGCGTAGACAGGGGTTAATTGGGGTTCAAGATGTTGAGTGTCCGCGCTCGGAGGCGAGTATACAAATTAGCGCTTAGAAGTATCTACTCATTGCTATATTATTTTATTCTGTTTGTAAATTGATTGTGATTTAATTGTGTTTTTAAATTCTAGCTTTATTTATTATTATGGTATTGTTAATACAACGTATTCACCAGTTGATATACGCCCTTTCGGTGCATCAAAAAGGTTATACTAATAATTTTGCTTTTTAGGCTTCAATGTGTATACGGACTTATTGGGGACATAAAATACATTATACGGCACGTTTTTTTTAATTCTGATAGGTAATACGGCGTATTTACATCAGAAGTCATTATCCTTGCAAAATTTCCTAGAACAACTTTACTTTGAATCATGTCTTTTATGTTGAGAACATTATTTGGATTCCATCCTTTCCAGTTCTCCTACCCGCCAATGAAACTAACACTGGAAGAAATGTTATACAAGTTTATCGACGAAGGAAGACGAGAACACGAGGAAATGGGGGCGTTTATTAGAGAATTCAAAACAACCAACGAACTCTTACTAAAAGAAACAAACATTTCTCTAAGCAAGCTCTAGTTCGAGGTTTACGCATTATCAAAAGCAATTAACAGTGCTCAATTATCAAATTATGAGGTAAAAGGTGTGACTACTAGAGAAGGAAAGATAACAACCAAAATCATTCGCGACACAAATGAAATAAACAAGGAACCATCGACACTTCATCATGAAAAACCCATAGAACCAGATGAAGTCCTCGTCAAAACCAAACCTCATGAAGTAAAAGAACAAACTATTCAACCACAAACACCACTAATTCCTTTTCCCCACAGGTTAAAGAAAGAAAAAGAAGAAGCCCAACAACGAAAGTTCTTAGAAAACCTAAAACAACTTCACATAAACATTCCATTTACCGAAGCCCTTTCCCAAATGCCAAAGTATGCTAAATTTCTGAAGGGGCTACTATCAAACAAAACCAGGTTGGAGGAAGCTTGCACAGTAACAATGAATAAAAGATGCTCAGCAGTATTGCTAAACAAACTCCCATCCAAGGAAAAAGACCCTGGAAGTTTCACTATTCCTTGCGATATTGGTCATTTACATATCAATAATGCTTTAGCAGACTTAGGAGCGAGTATAAGCTTAATGCCTTACACGATGTATGAGAAGTTAGGCCTTGGGGAACCCAAACCTACGAGAATGAGCTTAGAACTAGCAGACAGGTCCATTCAGTATCCGCGAGGAATAGTAGAAAACGTACTTATCAAAATTGATAAATCCATCCTTCCTATCAATTTTTTTATCTTAGATATGCAGGAAGACTAAGATTCCGATAATCTTAGGAAGACCATTTCTAGCAACCACCCGGGCAATGATAGATGTATTTAATACAAAGATAACACTAAGGGTAGGCAACGAAGAAGTAATTTTTGATGTAGACCAATCAATAAAGAGGCCTCCTACCACCCCCGATGATGAATGCTATGGGATCAATTTCTTAGACGTAATGATTCATTCGAAAACGCAGGAGTTATTAGAAGATGACCAATTGGACTCATTTCTGGTCAGTATCCTGGAAGAGAGCATCGATCTATCCGATTTAGAAAGTTATGATAAGACTGATGAATGCAGAACACCTATACGACGTATTGAAGAAGTAAATACGCCGTATTCACAGGAAACTAAAAACGAGCACCTCTATTCCGCTAGTGCCAATGAAATCAATGAAAAAAGACCAAGACAGAAAGACCTTCCCTCCTACTTGGAATACACATACCTAAAAGGAGATGAATCTTGTCTAGTAATTATATCATCCAAACTAACAGAAAAAGAGAAAATTTCACTCTTGCAGGTATTAGAAAAATACAAGGGAGCAATAGCTTGGAAGATGTCAGACATAAAAGAAATAAGTCCGTCATTTTGCACACACAATATCTTAATGGAGGAAAGTTTTAAACCTGTCATTCAACCCCAGCAATGTTTAAATCTGAAAGTCCAAGATGTGGTTAAAAATGAAATCGTTAAGTTACTTGATTCAGGGTTAATCTACCCGATCTCGGATATTCCATGGGTGAGCCCTATTCATGTTGTCCTGAAGAAAGGTAGGATGACTGTGGTCTTAAACGACAACAACAAATTAATACCGTCTCGCACAGTTACAGGATGGCGTGTGTGCATTGACTATCGTAAACTAAATAATACAACGCGAAAAGATCACTTTCCTTTCCCTTTTATTGATTAGATGTTAGAACGTTTATCAGGTAATGAGTATTATTGTTTTCTTGATGGTTTTTTAGGGTTCTTTCAAATTCCTATCGCACCGAAAAATCAAGAAAAGACAACTTTTACTTGTCCTTATGGAATTTTCGCCTACAGAAGGATGCCGTTTGGATTATGCAACGCTCCAACAACCTTTCAAAGATGCACGACGGAAATATTCCATAACATGGTAGAAGATTTTATGGAGGTTTTCATGGATGATTTCTCGGTATTCGGTAATTCCTTTGACCAATGCCTAAATAACCTTGATAAAATGCTTGGTAGATGTGAAGAAACCAACCTTGTGCTAAATTGAGAAAAATGCCATTTTATGGTAAAAGAAGGTATAGTTTTAGGACATAAAACATATGGGAAGGAAATTGAGGTTGATAAAGCTAAAATCGATGTGATTGCCAAATTTCCTTACCCTTCAAATGTAAAAGGTGTTAGAAGTTTTCTGGGACACGCTGGGTTTTACCGTAGGTTCATAAAAGACTTTTCTATGATTTCTAAACCAATGACCCAGCTTTTAATGAAGGACACGAAGTTTGATTTTTCTAAAGATTGTAAGAAAACATTTAATAAGTTAAAAGAAAAATTAACCACCGCGCCTATTATAATATCTCCTGATTGGAACGAACCTTTTGAATTAATATGCGACGCTAGTGATTTTGCAGTAGGGGCAATCTTAAGATAAAGAATAGATGGGAAATTCACACCCATCTATTATGCTAGAAAGACCTTAAACGATGCCCAAGCATATTATATCACTACTGAAAAAGAACTTCTTGCAATTGTTTTCTCTTTTGATAAAGTCTAACAACCTGAGTTTCAGGTCAACATTTATCCTGAGCTATGATAATTATTTTACTACGTAATTGATTTTAGTCGTCTATGCTATATAAGGTTTAGTAAAAATTACCGTTTATTGGAAAATTACAAACCGGGATTGAGTTTCTATTTGTTTTTAGCGTTCGATAAAGTTAGAAAAATTTATGTTGTCGCTCCGAGAGCGTGATTATTTTATTTTTGTATTTTATGGCGTTTTCCAGAGTTTTTGTAAAAACCGTGTTTAAAGGTCTTGTTTTACGTGATTTAACATTTTATTAAATGTTTTAAAGTAAATTTAGTTGGACGAAATAAAATTATTTACGAAAGTGGTGTGACCCGAGTCTTTGGCCGAATAAAATAACAAAAGAAAACGCTTTGTACTAATTTTGAAGGACTAATAAGGATGGAAGGACTAAAAGTGTTAAGTGTCTAAAGTTATTTCCAATAAATACAACACTACACACACTTATAATTTCTTTCATCAATTTTTTGTCTTCCTTATCCCTTATTCACCCTCCACGACCGGCCAAACAAACACACACCCAAATCGGATTAATTTTTGACATGAAATACAATCCAAATACAAAATATTAATCCTCTCATCAAGGCCTACACATCCCACTAATAAAATTCCACATGCAATGAGTATTTTGAAAGTTTGAAATTTGGTCAAGTTCATGTGATTTTGATCTCAATAGGGTGTTTAAATTGCTAGATTAGTGTTATTAGCAAGTGGTTTGATTGAAAAAGGTTTGGTTTGTTTGGTTTGGGTGTTCGTTCGATTTCAAACCAAAGAAGGAAACCAAAATCAATTTTTGTTATAGCATTGTGAGTATTCTAGTTACATTTTTAGGAGGTTAATTTGATGTTATTGCGTGTATTATGCTATATGCTATAAGTAGGGGTGTTCAAAAAAACCGAGAAACCGAGCCAAACCGGTTAACCCGAAACCGAAAAAACCCGAAACCAAAGAAACCGAAACCGTAAAAAACCAAAACCGAAAAAACCCGCTTATCATGGTTCGGTTTTAGTTTTTACTTTTAGATATCCGCGGTTAACCGATCCGAACCATGCATATTATACATGATTATTTTTAACTAATATTCAAATAATTATACAACTGTTAACCAATTATTGCAATACTTTCATTGTATAATGAGTAATTAGCTCCTAATGTAAATATTTTTTGTAAAAATCTATGTGTGAAAATTGATTAATGTGATCGTAATCTATAAAAGTCGAGTAATATTTTTTTGTTAATATATTATATATGAGTATTTGAATGCAATTATTGTAACAAAATAAGTTTTATATGACTTTTAAATCCAGTGTCGTTTAATTTTACTAGAAATACATTTATGTTCTATACCATGTTATTGTTTATACGGTTAAACTCGATTAAACGTCAAAGACGGTTAAACATGACCCGAACCACTGGTAATCGCTCACTTGGGGTACCCGCATGTCCGGTTACCCGACTAGTACGGTTCGATTTCAGATAGTAAAAATAATTACCCGTCCCGCGATGGATAGTTTAAATCTTCTAACTAACCGAACCGAACCGCCCCGCGAACACCCCTAGCTATAGGATTCAAGTGCGGAAATTATTGAAAGCGTATTTGATAATTGATCGAAGTTTGATGGTTTTGGTATATTTACAAAGGCTAGTTAAACATGTTTTGATAGTTGGTTTAAGTTAAAAATGTCATTTTAATGGGTTTTGAGTTGACTAAGTTTGACTAGAAAGTTTGACCGCCTCGTAGCGAGTCGAGAAATTTTTGAAAGTTATTTTTGATAATGAAAAGTAATAAAGTTCGCCTTTAGCTATGTTTCGCTAGGTGGATCGTCACGTAACTCTTAATAATGAACGTTTTACGGCCAAGTCAAGTTTGGTTATTTTTGGTGTAAAAGTCAACTACAAAGTTTGACTTTTGAAAGTCAAACTTGCGTATACTTTTGAATATGGTTTGTAATGAGCAATGGGTTTGTAATGCTAGTTAATTGATGACGAAATATGAAGTTCGGATTATATTATCCTTACTTTCGGCAACTTTCTAAAAATAGAAACTTTATGGAAAACGTTGTGATATTGTTAGTGCGTCAAAGTGAAATGTTTTGCGTCGCACTTGGAGATTGTAGTATATGATTGTATATACGTAATAGTGATATATATAGATGCAAGTATGCATTATATGAGTTATTATACTTTTAGTCACGTACCGCTATATATGTATTATATAGGTCGCGGTTGAGACGTGAAGTTATTTGCGCTTGTTGATTTGATTGAATTGGAATCTTTTGCTTAAGGTGAGTTCATAGCCTCGCATTTAAATCTTTTGATTGTTTTATAAACCCGCGAGGGGGATACATGTTTGTTTTATAAAATCGAACACATATGATTTTATGGTATGCTGGACCCGATTATGAGATTGTTTCCGCATAAGTAGCTATTGTCGAAGTCCCTTATTTCATGAACCGTTAATTGCCTTGCGAGGTGAACGCTAATGCATTAAATAGATCTATTGGGTTTGACAACCCTATTCGGGGTATGAATCCTTGTGAACACCCTGTCAAACAGACGTTTTGTAGTTAAAAGTAGTAGGTATATGACAATAATACCTTGTTCTGGGGTAAATTGGCATATGAAAAGATATACATTTGTTAACGTTTGGTGTCATAAGCTTAATGCGTGAAAGTAAAGAGATGTTATACATTGTATTTGTTGTAATGTTTTCACGAGAACTAATTATTTGTTCAAAGATTATTTCTTATGGATTATTTTAAACTCTATGAATTTCACTCAATAATTTTGTTGACGTTTTAAACATGTTTTATCCCAGGTAACCAAGGATGAAGGCAACGATGGCGTAGAGATGTCGTGCGTGTGATGATTTGGTGAAAGACTATTTATGTGTTCCTTGTCTTTCAAAAACAATATCTCAATGTGTTTTAAAACAATATCTTTAAATTTGAAACAATTGTTTTTCAAATGTTGTGTGGTTGTGGTTACGATTCTTGTGGGGACCTAAACGCATTTTTCTCTGATTAATAATGGAACACATGTTTGTAAAACTTCTTATTTGGGTCGTTTTCTATTATCTTGGTGAATGGTGCTATTTAGTGACACCCAATTGCAATTTCTGCTGCGTAATCTAAAAATATGGGTGTTACAGAGGTGTATCAAGAGCCTAAGGTTATAGAGAACTAGGTCGAGTCTTTTTGAAAACCTAAACTATAATGCTTTTACACGCACATCAAGACTCCTCGTTGCCATTGGTTACATATAAAAATAAATGGTATATTCATGCATGTGTTGTAGGCATAAATTGTTATGTATAGGTATATTTATGCATGTGTTGTATGCATAAATTGTTATGTATTGGTATATTTATGCATGTGTTGTATGCATAAATTGTTATGTAATGATATATTTATGCATGTGTTGTATGCATAAATTGTTATTGTTAGCCTCAAAATATTGAGCCGAACTGGAAGTTCATTCATTACGTGTACGAGTCTCGGCCATTTAATTAGTTAATGTTGTAATAGTATAATATCGGGAATCCGGCTCGATAGTTAAACTAATATTATATATGTTTCGGGTTTAATCCCAAGCAAGACCCGAGCCTGAGTCCTAGTTAAATATTCTGCGCGTCATTTAACGCGACGGGATATATAAACTCTTTTCTATTTAGAAAAGAGTTAGTTGTTGAAAATAATATCTTTTTCCTTTTCCTAAACTCTCTCATCTCTCTCTCTCTATTCTTTCTCTCTCTACAAAACAACTCACTCTCTTTCTCTTTTCTAGATCTAATTCGTGTATGTTATATGTTATGAAGTGTTAACAGGATCCTACATTTGGTATCAGAGCTACGTGTGGATTCGTGATTGTTTATTGTGTGGTTAAATAAGCTAAAATTCGTGGCTTATATTGTGACAAAAAAAACCCCACGGCTCAAAAAAATTTTGGGCTTATTTGTTGGTTAATCTTGATCTTTTCTTGTTATACACATTAAAAAGGTTAGATTGTTGCTATCTCAAGTGATTTACATGCTTAAAGTTTGAATTATAAGCTAATAAAGTTTGGTGTTCTTCGTGGAGAGTTGCTTCTTATTAGAAGATTCACTAGGAAATACATGTGATGGATGATTAAGCTTATAAGGTATGGTTAGTATCATGATTCTCTGGCTTATTTCGTAGTTAAACGGGTTGAATGGCTTGATTTTGTTCGAATTGTACTTGTGTTCATCGTGGAGGTTTGCTTAATATATCATTGTTCTTCATGGAGGTTTGACAAAGTAGGGGACAAGATCCACATTTTTAGGAAAAAGTCAAAGGCGAGTTGCCAAAGTCAATGGCGGTTTGAGATATATATTAAAATATAAGCCGGCGAGTTGTTGAAGGAAAGTGGCGAGTTACCATTTTAGGAGGCGGTTTGAACAGGTTTGAAGGCGAGTTGAATATAATATTAACCAAATTCAAACGTTACCATGCCCATTTTTAAAGAACACGGCGGTTTGATTGTTTTTTACTTGAAGGCGAGTTGAGATTTCTACCGGTGTGTTGACATAAGAAGCGGCGAGTTAAGTTAGGCAGCAATTTGTGCTTTCTACCGGCGGTTTGCTTTAGTCAAAACTCGTAGTGGTTTGCCAATTTAGGCAGCGGTTTGAATATTTTATTTAGGAGGCGAGTTGATCATTTTCAGTGATGATTTGCTTCATTCTTGAAGGCGGCGAGTTATCAAAATCAAGAGGCGGTTTGCCTTGAGGTCAGGCGGCGAGTTGTGCAACCTCTTGACTGTTTGATTTGTTTATTAGGCGGCGGTTTGGTGAGTTCATGGTGGCGGTTTGCTTATAATAATTAGTAAAATTCTTATAGGTCATCATTGGACTTTGGACTTTAATCGACAAACGTTAAACCTAATCAAAACATTATAACAAACCATAAACAAGGACTTAAAGGACTAATCAAACAACAAACATAACCTTAACAACAAACGATTATTCATTTACGGTTTTCTATTGATTTCGTAAAATCCCGTTAATTCATTTATCGGTTTTAATCATAGACGTGTAAAATCCCGTGAACGTGAATTGCATACATAACCACAACTTCAATCACATCACATCCACTTAAGATCCAACAACTTTCACACTTCATAATTCATAACCATTCATTCATCATGTCTACTCCAGTCAATACATCCTCAACAGATAGTCAAATGCATAATAATATCATGGCAGCTGGTTCAAAAGATCGTCCACCAATGCTTGGACCAGGAAGATATTCACAATGGAGATCACGTTTTCTACGGTACATTGACACAAAACCAAATGGTGAGGGACTGAGAAAAAGCATACTAACTGGTCCCTACGTGCCATCTACTGTACTAGTTCAAGCTGTTGCTGCAACGGAAGGTAATCCTGCAATACAACAACATACAACAATTGAAACAGTATTGAACATGACTCCAGAGAACAAAGAACACTTTCTGTCTGAAAAAGAAGCAATTTTCTTGCTTTTAACTGGTATTGGAGATGAATAATGACACGCAACTACTTTCTACAATACACTCAACTTGATATTCCAGAATTCTGTGAGACACTGGTCCAATTCATGGAACATGTCAAAAAGTCGATTGATGAAAGAGCACTGCATAAAAGAGAGCATGACAGAAGGGTGAATGAAAGACAGACGTAGACGACAATGGAAAAGGTTGATACGAGTAAAGAATTGGATGCTACTTCAGTTATCATTGAAAGCAATAGGACAGAATTACAAAAGCAGGATACAAGCAGCAGATCAGGGAATGATGCGGATATCAGACCCATATATAATGAAGAGCCAATAGCTGAGGTACAAATGACTGCTGATGAAAATGTATCTGCTACAGGACAACAGCATACTGAGCAACCTGAATCCAATAATGAAGGAGAGGTTGACCAGAATGCTGATCAATGTTATGACACATGTCCTTTGCCTGCTAAATTAACTGATGACAAGACAATTGAACTCTCAAATCAATTACTCGAGTCTGAAAATGTTTGTCTCAAAAAGACTGTTGCCCAGTTTCAAAAAGATTTTGCAAAACTCGAAACACATTGTATTAATCTTGAACTACAAATGGAAAACAATGTTTTAAAATCAGGGCAACATAGTCAATTTTTAAATGAGAAAAGTAATGAAGCCAAAGTTAAAAATGACATCGATGTAACTGAAACAATAAACATCGAATTGGAACATAGTGTGGCTAAATTACTTGCAGAGAATGAGCAGTTACATAAGGAAAAAGAGCACTTGAAACAGACTTACAAAGATCTTTTTGATTCTATCAAAAGGACACGAGTTCAGACCAAAGACCAGAATGACTCTTTAATGGCACAACTGAACAAAAAGTCTAATGAAAATGTTGATGTACTAGCTCAGATTCAGAAAAAGGGGTTTGCAATTGCAGCATTAAAAAATGAGTTAAGGAAACTAACAGGAAATAGTGTGAATACTAAGTTTGCAAAACCATCAATCTTGGGGAAACCAGTTTTACAACCACATAGAAACCAGTTCGTTGTTAGACAACCGACTGCGTTTAAATCTGAACGACCCAAAATTTCAAAAGAACGGTTTGCCTCCCAAGTTGATGTGAGTAACGATTTGTCAAAACCAGTCACTACACATTATCTGCCTAAGAGAAGAGAATCTGCCCCTGCAAAACCTCATTACATGATTGCAACTAGCTCATCTAGGTATAGCTCAAACGACATTGTTCATAATCACTACCTAGAGGAGGCTAAGAAAAAGACACAAGAACACTCTAGGAACTCTAGAAATTTTTCTGACTCCAAACATTTTGTTTGCTCGACATGTCAGAAATGTGTCTTTAATGCCAATCATGACGCTTGTGTAATAAAATTCCTGAAAGAAGTCAACTCGCGTGCTAAGGTTCCATCCAATAAGACAACGAACAGAAACAAACCCGTAGAGCAAATAAGGGTTGCAACGAAACCAAATAGACAGATCCCAACAGGACATAGGTTTTCAATAAAAAGGACTTCCACTGTGCATGAGAAAACAACAAGTCCTAGATCTTGTCTTAGGTGGCAACCAACGGGTAGAATTCTTAAGACTGTTTGTCTTAGATGGGTTCCAACCGGAAAGATATTCACCTCTAGCACAACAAAGGTGACAAGTGAACCCCAAAATGGTTCAAAAGAAGATAACACTAATAAATGTCGAAGCGAACAAGCTCTTGATGGTTAGTGCATATGTTCTCTCTTAGAGTACAGGTATTCGTTCAATCTATAAAGGAAGGGACTAGAGTTCTGGTTGCGAAAAAAAGACAAATATCTCAAAAAATAAGGGCATCGGCTCTTCAAGAATTTTTGATCTGATGACACAAAATGACGTTTTTGAACACTGCAATTAAAGCCCTCCGGTCACAATATCTATGATGTCTGATCACAACAGTTCCAGACCTCGCACCACAACGATAGAGATGTTGTTGAAAATGTCTCTTCAGGGCTTTGTTCCTTAAGAACAAAAGCGGTCAGATTATGACAACTCTGAACCTCGTGCCCCAAGGACAAAATGTTGTCCTACAGCAGAGAAGACAAATTGTCACAAACAAGGGTTGGAAATTTCTTCAGGCCTTTACTTGAAGAATATTACAATCCAACACTAACGGTCAAGCTAAGGAAACAACAATGATCAAGCACCGAATGCATCATTTCAAGAAGCTGTATTTATCAAATCCTTTTGTAAACGGGTACAAGAAATTGGTGAGTCTTCTCACGCAACATTGGATAATAACGATGGGCATTCATTTCAGACCACAAAGTTCATGGATTACCGATGACCAGAGATCATCATATTAGAACAAGTTATGGAAAACCAACCATGCCAGTTCAACAAAAGACCACGGCTTGCCACAGATCTTGAAATGTGTATGTTCTGCGCTCACGGTGAGTATTGTTGAATCGTAAGACATTAGGAGGCAAATGGCTGATTCATGCATGGATCTAAAACCATGCAAGCTGAACTTTATCAGTTCGATAAAACTAAAGTTGGGGAACTGTCGACAACACCATTTGGCAAGATGTTTATAAGCTAAGTGGTTTATGGAAGTACAAGACGGCATGAAGAATCAGACTGTAAATTCGCAACAAAGCGACGGAACTTATAGCTAAAGGTTATGCTCAGGAAGAGGGTATTTATTTTGAAGAATCATTTGCTCAAGTTGCTCGCTTGGAAGCAGTTCGGATTTTCATTGCCTACGTAGCACACAAGTCTTTTCTAATCTATCAGATGGACGTGAAAATGGCATTTCTTAATGGTCCACTGAAGGAGGAGGTTTATGTTGCTCAACCAAAAGGGTTCGTTGATCCAGATCATCCAGAAAAAGCCTACCTTCTTAGGAAAGCTTTGTATGGATTAAAGCAAGCTCCAAAAGCCTGGTATGATGAACTTTCCAACTTCCTGATGTCCAAAGGCTTTATAAGGTACATTAACAAATTTTATTTAAAGATAAAATGTGGGGGCAAAAGATATTCTACTTGTGCAGTTTATGTTGATGACATAATTTTTGGAGTCTACTAAACCCTTAAATATTCAAAAAAGTTTTGAAAAGTAAATGCACAGGAGATTGAAATGTCCTTAATAGGGAGATGAACTTTTTTTTTAGGACTTATAGTTCCACCAGTCCCCAAAAGGTATTTATATCAATCAGGCCAAGTACGCTTTAGAAATTTGAAAAGCAATAATTTGGGTAATTGTGACCTCCGTTGGTTCCCTTTGGCTACTAAGCCCAAAACTTGATGTAGATTTGAGTGGGAGAACCCGTAGATCAATCTGAATTATCGTTGTAAGATAGGGTCATCATTGTACTTGACATCTAGTAGACAGACTTAGTGCAAGCAGATGCCCATTGTGCACGTTATTCATGCACGACCAACACAAAAGCACCTCAAGGAGATGAAAAGAATCTTTAAATACCTAAAGGGTACCATTAACATGAGACTCTGGTATCCAAAGGATTCTGGTTTTTTACTAACAGCATTTTCAGACGCTGATCATGCTGGATGCATTAATCTCACAAAAGCACTTCTGGAGGGATACAGTTCCTTGGTGATAAGCTAGTAAGTTGGATGTCAAAGAAAAACAAACTGCTCTGCAATGTCTTCAGCAGAGCAGACGTATGTGGTGTTATCTGCAAAGTTGTGCTCAAGTAATGTGGTTTCATTGAGGACACAAACTTTCAAGAGTATGGCTTTAACTTAACAAAATACGTTGTACTGTGACTCTTAGTTAGCCCATTAGCAATAGCATGCAACCCCGTAACAACATTCCGCGAACAAAAACATCCATACTCGGTAATCATTTAATAAAGAGGAACAGGTTGAAATTGGTATAATTGAATATATTTGTCAGAACTGGTCATACCAATTAGTGACCGTTTACGAAAACCCTTCCAGATGATCGGTTAAGTATCTTGCCAGAAGGATTGGTATGAGATGTTTGACTCTAGCTGATCTGGAGGTTCTGACAAATGAGACTGCTTGATATCATCATCAAACATCACCATGTACATATTTTTGAAAAAAGCAAAATACAAAAAAGATAAAAACTTCAAAAAGAAAATACAAATCAAGAAAATCAGAAAATATCAAAATTAATCTTCTCGGGAATGTCTAATTGGGAATCGATAACATTTACATGCTTAGAAATGTCGATTAACATTGACACGGGTGTGTAAATGAAGTTTGAGCGAGAGTTTTGCAAATAGTTTCAAAACATGTCATTTCTAATTTTCTAAATGGCTTATGTGCAAATATCAGTACATAACCCGGACTTCAAATAAAGAAAGGTTTATAACTTATCCTCATAACGAGAAAATTAATGTTTCTCGGTCTTGACCTGTTCTTACAAGACATTCAATGTTTTTAGCTAAAGAAAAAGGATAGTGTACGTATCAGTGCGCTTACCCTTAGCTTATAAGAGAAGTCCTCGAACATTTGGTTTTTCAAAAAGTTGAACACAATTTTTTAAGAATTTCTCAATGACAATTCATAATCTTTCAAAATTGTGTGTTCAACACTCCAACCCTCACAATGTTTTCAAAAGACAACAATTTTTCAATTGGTCCTATTTTTGAGGGGGAGTTTTTTGAAAAACAAAGTGTTAAGGTTTTTGGATACATCAACAATGATAATTCTTATGTATTCAAAACATTATTAAAATGTTCCAAACCATTCATGCTGATAATATTTTCTCCCACAGAATTTTCAAGACATATTTTAATCACAAGGTATTTCAAAAACTAAGTGTTTATTATTTAAAATAAGGGGAGAAAATGTAATTAAAATATGATCTATTCGACTCAATGTGCTGAAGAAAAGGTTTTATGGTTCGATCTTATACCCAACAACATCTTAATTTCACGACGATTCTGAAGTCATAAGGTGGTTAGGTTAGGAATCAATCCTATGATCCAACCAGAACCGGAGGATCTACCCAAGGATAATCCAAAGTTAGAAATAGCAGTCCTTAGGTATGATTGGAGATGAATGTATATGGGAATAATGCCGACTAAGATTGAGCTAACACTGGAACAATCACAACAAGGTGTTAGTAATGACGTCTTGGTAAGCATTGAAGGCGTTGAAGAATTAAAAAGAAATGTATGGATAAAGGGTCTAAAGAAAGAAGCCCTCCACACAACTTAAGGCAGAAACCGGGTCAATACATATGCTATCAGAATCACAAGATGATTGCTGGTATTGAAAACGACATCATGGACCCAGTGATGCAATGCACAACCCTTCCCAGCCATTCGAGTTTCTCTCGACAGAAACTTGTCTCACTTGTCACGGAGATACACACGTTATCTATTGACATCTCATTCCGAGATCGTTGATATTGAATAGGTGGCAATATGCTCCAGCCTCCGAGTACTAAAACCAAAATGCACTAATCGAGTCTGAGCCAGGCCTCAATCTAAATTCTTAGGGCACACACTTTTGAACTTATCAAGTTTACAAGCTGTTAATAAGAGTCCTACGCAATATCCTTGTGATATTTGCCAGAACATCAGAGTGATACTTTTAGTATTCACAATGAAGATGGAAATCCTGCTTGAGCCAGCATCAAACAAGCTCTTGGTAGGTGACTTGCGAGATTCTATATGAATCAAACTTGTGACAACTGGATATCAATTTGGTCCAGTAAATGAATTGACGGTTGATGAATTTTGATAAAAGATTAAACTTCGATGTGTTATAAAAACGCTTTTACAATTACACGGTCGATTGATTATCAAATCAATTTTCTCGATTAATCACTTAACGTAAAACCTGAGGTTAAAACGGTCTGGTGACGGTTATTTCCCAATCAACAAAGTCGAGTCATTACACATTCTATGCTCATTCTACAAAGATAAACAATCATGAAAAGCTCAAAGATTTAAAGACAAAGACTTCGCTATCTCTCGAATTTGACGTTTCAAATGAGGGCATAGTATGAGAATGTTGGTCAAAGATACAAGATCGCAAGATGACAAAGACGATAAAAACAATGACAAAGGCTCAAAGTCAAGATCGCAAAGCATGAAGGAACAAGCCTACAACAAAGAACAAAGAGAAAGACCAAGACCACATAAGCTTAACAACAAAAGCAATCTCACTGATCTCATGAAGGAGTGTCATCAATGAACTTACTTCAGGGGAGATTGTTCGCCTTAAAATATTGAGCCGAACTGGAAGTTCGTTCATTATGTGTATGAGTATCGGTCATTTAATTAGTTAATGTTGTAATAGTATAATATCGAGAATCAGGCTCGATAGTTAAACTAATATTATATATGTTTCAGGTTTAATCCCAAGCAAAAACCGAGCCTGGGTTCTAGTTAAATATCCCGCGCGTCATTTACCGCGATGGGATATATAAACTCTTTCCTATTTAGAAAAGAGTTAGTTGTTAAAAATAATATCTTTTTCCATTTCCTAAACTCTCTCATCTCTCTCTCTCTATTCTTTCTCTCTCTACAAAACAACTCACTCTCTTTCTCTTTTCTAGATCTAATTCGTGTATGTTATATGTTATGAAGTGTTAACGGGATCCTAAAGTTATGTATTGGTACATTTATGCATGTGTTGTATGTATAGAATGTTATGTGATTATATAATAATTATTTTTATATATGTTTGGAGTATATTTGAACTATATACTGAACAAGAATGTCACAAATCATGAATTTCTGTTTGTTGTGTACTTATGCGAACTGTTATTTTGGATAATAGTATTATTATTGGAATACTATTGAATAATTATTATATGATATTTCTAGATTATCATGGAAAATGTAATTCCTCCCGATCTTGTAGATGATTTACCCGTAGTTGAGCCGAATTAACCCGATGATGTTCCTGTTATTCCTGAGCCTGTCTTAGTAGATGAAGACGAGGACCCGGAAGAGGAAGAATTTAAGGAAGAAGAAGAACCTCAAGAAGAAGATGATATGGAAGTAGACATCGAGGAAGATAAGAATGAGCTAGATTTGGCATATCCTTATGAAGAGGTAGATCCTCTTAACCCTCCGCCACCTGCTTCTGATTCAAAGCCTGAGGATGTGATTAAGGTTGAGGACACGGTTGAGTCCAAGGATAAGACTATTCCTGCTAGTGTCCATGAGGTAGGTGAGTCATCTACTGCCCCTTTCCTTTGAGAGGACAGTGATGGTCTTTTACGTGGTCTCATAAGAAGGGACATTAACTCTCTTTTTGGTCAGATGACTTCTCTTTCAAGATGATTATGTGGTCGCGAGATGGCGCATGCATTGGTCAAAAAGAAAAGAAAGAAAAGGACGAGTATTATGGTAAGCTGATTTTGGATTTGGGTAATGAAGTGCGATCTAGTGTGGAAGAAGGAACAACTGTAATGGAAAATCTGGTTAGAAAGCTTGGTAATGCTGAAGAAAGAGCTGAGTGTAAGAGGTTGAAGAAGGAACTAGAATAAGCAAGGTTTAGCAACACACTTCTTCGTATGCAAAATGAGCAAGTCGAGAGAGACCTCTATTAGACTAGAGTTCGAGCTCATGAGTTCTATCGAGAGATGATTCGTAGGGGATTTGTGTTTGAAGAAAGACCGAATGAGGCTATCGATGTTTCGGTTGAAGAAAAGAAGAGTCCATCATCTGAGCCGCGAGGATCTCCTAGCGATTCTTGGTAGTTTAGTTTCATTAGTAGTATCTTTATTGTGTAATCACTAAATTGAATCCTCAGTTAGTAGACTTGATGCTATTGGTTGTAACGATTTGTATCATTTCATGAAACAATGCAACTATGTATTAACTCTTTTGTGATGAATAATAAATGACTATCTTTTGATTACTACTTGATATTGTGTGACTGTGGTTGTGATTGATTTGTCATTGTACCATGTTATGAGTATATCATGTTATGAATGCTTATCAAATTGTTTTCTGTCTGATGTGACAGAATCATGCCTCCAAAGTCTACACCTTTGACTCAAGCTGATGTTCAGCAAATGATCAAAGAAAGTGTCAATGCCGCTATCGCTGCTGAGCGGGCAAGACATGTGAATGGTGGGAATGATGCTAGAGGATCTGGACCAGTTAGGGGCCAGGATACCGTACCTGTTGTTCATGAGTGCACTTTTGCTGGATTTATGAAGTGCAATCCTACTATTTTTCGCGGTACTAAAGGAGCTGTCGACTTACGAAGATAGTTTGAGAAAACTAAGAGTGTTTTTAGAATCAGTGAATGTGCAGAGGGCAAAAAGGTGAAGTTTGATGCTGCTACACTACAAGGACATGCTTTGACTTGGTGGAACTCTAAGGTTGAAATCATGGGTTTAGATACTGTGAACCAAATGCCTTAGACTAAAATGAAACAATTGATGACTGCAGAGTTTTGTCCTATAGAAGAAATTCAAAGAATGGAGCACGGATTGTGGAACCTGAGGGTTAAGGAGTATAACATTGTTGCTTATACTTAGAGATTTAATGAGTTAGATTTGATGTGTTCGAGAATGGTTGAGCCTGAAAGTGTGAAAGTGGATGCTTACATCCGAGGATTTTCTAAGAACATCAAGGGTGAAGTTACTTCTTCTAGGCCTACCAACTTGAATGAAGCTGTGCGTATGGCCCATAAGTTGATGGAACAAAGGTCACAAGCTAGGAATGAAAGGATTTTGGAAGGAAATAAGCAAAAGTGGGAGAACTCTCAAAGTAGGAATAGTAGTGGTAAGAGCGACCACAAGGATAACTCACGCCAATCTTTGCAGAATAATCAAAAGCAAGGGAATGCGCGAGCTATGACTACTACTCTGAATAAGAGAAAGGTGTCTTCTGGATCACTCTTGTGTGTGAACATTGCTTTACTTACCATGTTGGTCCATGTACGATCAAGTGTCACAAGTGTGGAAAGGTTGGGCACAAAGCAATGTATTGCAAGGAAAAGAGTGTTGCCATGGGTGCTAATGCTCAGCCTATTTGGAATTGTTATGATTGTGGTGAACAAGGTCATATGAGGAACCGATGTCCAAAGAAGGTCAAGCAAGAGGAAACTAGAGAAGTTCGTGGCTGAGCTTATGTGATTAAGGATGTTGTGCCGCAAGGTCCAAATGTGGTTACGAGTACGTTTTTACTTAATAACCGCTATGCTTCTATTTTATTTGATTCAGGTTCCGATAGGAGTTTTGTAGACACTAGATTTAGTTCCATGCTTGATATCAATATGGTTAAAATAGATGCCAGTTACGAGGTAGAGTTAGCCGATGGAAAGATAGTTAGTACGAACACTGTTTTAAAAGGTTGCACTATGAATTTAGTGAACCATCTTTTTGAAATAGATCTCATGCCGATTGAGCTTGGTACGTTCGACGTAATAATTGGTATGGATTGGCTTGTCAAGCAAGATGTCGTTGTGGTGAGAAGGTTATTCGTATACCTTATGGAAACAAGATGTTGACAGTCGAAAGTGACAAAGGTATGTCTCGACTAAAGGTCATATCTTGTATTAAAGCCCGCAAGTATATCGAACGAGGCTGCCATTTGTTTTTGGCACATGTGACTGAGAGGAAACTGAAAGAGAAACGATTGGAAGACATGCCTGTAATTCATGACTTTCCTGAGGTATTTCCTGATGATTTTCTGGGATTGCCATCGCCGAGGCAAGTAGAATTTCAAATTGACCTGGTACCAGGAGCTGCACTTGTTGCACGTGCACCGTATTGTTTAGCACCGTGTGAGATGAAAGAGTTGTCAGTAAAACTGCAAGAGTTGTTGGAGAAAGGATTTATTCATCAAAGTTCATCACCGTGGGGAGCACCGGTGTTGTTCGTAAAAAAGAAAGATGGATCCTTTCGAATGTGTATAGATTACTGCGAGTTGAACAAGTTGACTGTTAAGAATCGTTACCCTCTCTCGAGAATCAATGATTTATTTGATCAACTTCAAGGTTCGAGCGTATATTCTAAGATCGACCTGTGATCAGGATATCATCAGCTTTGCATTAAAGAAGAGGATATTCCAATTACAACATTTAGAACTCGGTATGGTCACTTTGAGTTCCAAGTGATACCGTTTGGATTGACAAATGCGCCTGCTATGTTTATGGACTTGATGAACCGAGTATGCAAGCCATATCTTGACAAGTTCATCATTGTGTTCATCGATGATATTTTGGTTTATTCCAAGGATAAAAAAGAGCACGGAAAGCATTTGAAGATTATTTTAGAGCTTCTTAGGAAGGTGAGATTTTACGGCAAGTTTTCAAAGTGTGATTTTTGGCTAGATTCAGTACAATTCCTTGGTCATGTGATTGATCGTAATGGTGTTCATGTTGATCCTGCCAAGATCAAAGCCATTAAGAATTGGACTGCACCAACAACGCCAACGAAGGTGAGGTAATTTCTTAGATTGGCTGGTTACTATCGAAGGTTTATTGAGGGTTTTTCTTTGAATTCTAAGCCACTTACCAAATTGACTCAGAAAGATAAGAAATACGAGTGGGGAAAAGAAGAAGAGGAAGCTTTTCAGACACTAAAGCAGAAATGATGTAGTGCACCGATTTTAGCGTTGCCCGAAGGAATAGAAGATTTTGTGGTTTATTGTGATGCATCACTTAAGGGTTATGGATCCGTGTTGATGCAAAGGGAAAAGGTGATAGCGTATGCTTCTTGAAAATTTAAGGTCCATGAAGAGAACTACACTACTCATGATTTGGAGTTGGGAGTCATTGTTTTTGCTTTTAGGTTGTGGAGACATTATTTGTACGAGACTAAGTGTGTGGTTTTCACTAATCACAAGAGTCTCCAATACATTCTCAATCAGAAAGAGCTAAACATGAGACAACGTCGCTGGATTGAGTTGTTAAGCGATTATGATTGTGAGATTTGGTATCATCCTGGAAAAGCGAATGTTGTAGCTGACGCCTTAAGTCGAAAGGAAAGGAATAAGCCATTACATTTCTAAGATTTGATGATGACTGTTCACAACGATCTGCCTAACCAAATCCTTAAAGCTCAAAAGAAAGCAATGAAGAAGAAGAATGTGAAGGTAGAAAATTTATTTGAGTTTTGCCCTGATAGAACGCGTTGTTTTAGAAATCGTGTTTGGTTGCCGCGATTCGGTGGATTGAGAGATTTGATTATGCATGATTCACATAAGTCCAAGTATTCTATCCATCCAGGATCGGACAAGATGTATCAAGATTTGAAGCTATTGTATTGGTGGCCGAATATGAAAGCTGATATTGCTACATATGTTAGCAAGTGTATGACTTGTGCGAAGGTTAAAGTTGAGCATTAGAAACTATCTAGGTTGCTGCAACAACCTGAGATTCCTGTTTGGAAATGGGAAAGGATTACTATGGATTTTATTTTTGGACTACCTAGAACGCCGAGTGGGTACGATATGATTTAGGTCATTGTCGATCGACTGACCAAATCAGCTCATTTCCTACCAATGAAGAAGATTGATACTATAGAGAAGCTCACGTAACTTTACTTGAAGGAAATTGTGTGTAGACATGGTGTTCCTATTTTGATAATTTTGGATCGAGACAACCATTTTACGTCTAGATTCTGGAAATCACTTCAGAAGGCGTTAGGGACAAATTTGGATATGAGTACCGCTTACCACCCTCAGACGGATGGTCAAAGCGAAAGGACTATACAAACGCTTGGATATATGTTACGTGCCTGTGTGATCGACTTTGGAAGTAGTTGGGATCGCCATTTGCCATTGGTCAAGTTCTCATACAACAATAGTTATCACACAAGTATTAAGGATGCACCATATGAGGCTTTGTACGGACGGAAATGTAGATCACCTGTTTGCTAGAGTGAGGTTGGAGATAGCCAACTCACTGGTCTAGAACTGATTCGTGAAATGACAGAGAAGATCGTTCAAATTAAGAATCGCTTGTTAACTGCCCGTAGTCACTAGAAAAGCTACGCCGATAAGAGATCTAAGCCGTTAGAATTTAGAGTTGGAGATATGGTACTGCTCAAGGTATCGCCGTAGAAGGGCGCTGTGCATTTTAGAAAGCGAGGAAAGTTGAGTCCATGTTACATTAGGCGATTCAAGATTCTAGCTAGAGTTGGTCTTGCGGCTTACACGTTGGAGTTACCTAAAGAGTTGAAAGGGATTCATAGTACTTTTCATGTTTCAAATCTCAAGAAATGTTTAGCGGAAGGCGATATTGTTGTTCTGATGGATGATATTCAACTTGATGATAAGTTGTATATGATTGAAAAGCCAGTGGAAATTGTAGATCGAGAGGTCAAACAGCTTAAGCAAAGTCAGATACCTATCGTTAAAGTTTATTGGAATTCGCAAAGAGGTCCAAAATTTACTTGGGAACGTGAGGATCAGATTAAGAAAAATTACCCTCATCTCTTTACGAGTAAGGACGAAGCGAGAAAGAGCGGATAAGTCGAGCTGAGCACCAGGACGGGGCTCCCTAAAGGAGGGGAGAATGTAACTACCCGAGTTTCAGGTCAACGTTTATCCCGAGCTATGATAATTATTTTACTACGTAATTGATTTTAGTCGTCTATGCTATATAAGGTTTGGTGAAAATTTCCGTTTATTGGGAAATTACAAGCCGTGATTGAGTTTTTATTTGTTTTTAGCGTCAGAGAAAGTTAGAAAAATTTATGTTGTCGCTCTGAGAATGTGATTATTTTATTTTTGTATTTTATGGCGTTTCCCTAAGTTTTTATAAAAACCATGTTTAAAGGTCATGTTTTATGTGATTTAACGTTTTATTAAATGTTCTAAAGTAAATTTAGTGGGACGGAATAAAAATATTTACAAAAGTGGTGTGACCCGAGTCTTTAGTCGAATAAAATAACAAAAGAAAATGCTTTGTACTAATTTTGAAGGACAAATAAGGATGGAGGGACTAAAAGTTTAAGTGTCTAAAGGTATTTCCTATAAATACAACACTACACATACTTATAATTCCTTTCATAAAATTTTTGTCTTCCACCTCCCTTGTTCACCCTCCATGACCAGCCAAGCAAACACACACCTAAATCCGATTAATTTATAACATGCAATACAATCCGAATACAAAATCTTAATCCTCTCGTCAAGGCCTACACATCCCACTAATAAAATCCTACATGCAATGAGTATTTTGAAAATTTGAAATTTGGTTAAGTTCATGTGATTTTGATCTCAAAAGGGTGTTTATAGTTGCTAGATTAGTGTTATTAGCAAGTGGTTTGATTGAAAAAGGTTTGGTTTGTTTGGTTTGGGTGTTCGTCCGATTTCGAACCAAAGGGGGAAACCAAAATCGATTTTTGTTATAGCATTGTGAGTATTCTAGTTATATTTTTAGGAGGTTAATTTGATGTTATTGCATGTATTATGTTATATGTTATAGGATTCAAGTGCGGAAATTATTAAAAGCATATTTGATAATTTATCAAAGTTTGATAGTTTTGGTATATTTATATAGGCTAGTTAAACATGTTTTGATAGTTGGTTTAAGTCAAAAATATTATTTTAATGGGTTTTGAGTTGACCAAGTTTGACCAAAAAGTTTGACCGCCTCGTAGATTCGAGAAATTTTTGAAAGTTATTTTTGATATTGAAAAGTGATAGAGTTCGCCCTTAGCTACATTTCGCTAGGTGGATCGTCACGTAACTCTTAATAACGAACGTTTTACGACCAAGTCAAGTTTGGTAATTTTTGATGTAAAAGTCAACTATGAAGTTTTACTTTGAATGTCAAACTTGCGTATACTTTTGAATATGAGTTATATAAGCAATGGGTTTTTTTGTGTCTGTAATGTAGTTAATTAAGACGAAATATGAAGTTCGGTATTATTATTATCCTTATGCGAGTGTGTCGGAAACTTTTTAAAAATAAAAACTTTATGGAAAACGTTGTGTATTGTTAGTGCGTCAAAGTGAAGCGTTTTGCGTCGCACTTGGAGATTGTAGTATATGATTGTATATATATATTAATATATATTATGATATATTTATATTTTATATATTATATAGTAAATATATTATATATTTATATATATATAGTTGCTAGCATGCATTATTTGAATTATTTTACTTTTAGTCACGTACCGTATATATGTCTTATCATAGAGTCGCGGTTGGACGTGAAGTTATTTGCGCTTGTTGATTTGATTGAATTGGGGACTTTTGCTTCAGGTGAGTTCATAGCCTCATATTTTAAATCATTGTTTTTCGATTGTTTATAAACACGCAAGGAGGATACATGCTTGTTTACAAATCGAACACATATGATTTTATGGTATGTTGGACCCGAGTATGAGATTGTTTCCACATAAGTGGCTATTGTCGAAGTCCTTATTTCTGAACCGGTAATTTCCTTGTGAGGTGAACGTATGCTTAAATAGATCTAGTGGTGTTTGGACCAACCCGTCCGGGGTAAAAATCCTTGTGAACACCCTGGTCAAACGGACGTTTTGTAGTTAGAAGTAGTAGTATATGACATTAATACTTGTTATGGCAAATGGCAATGAAAGATAATGTTGTTAACATTCGGCGTCATGTGCTTATTGCGTGAAATAAAGAGATGTTATACATTGTATTTTCGTTGGCAGATGTTTTCTCGTGAAACTATTTATGTGTACAAGATTATTTCTTTCTGGATTTAAATTTTTTTTAACTCTATGAATTTCACTCAACAATTTTGTTGACGTTTTAAACATGTTTTATCCTAGGTAACCAAGGATGAAGGCAACGATGGAGTGGAGGTGTCATGCGTGTGATGATTTAGTGAAAGACTACTTATGTGTTTATAACACCCCGTGTTTTAGGTCATTGTATGACATTATGAAATTCATAATTTATTTTTAGGGTTTTACGCGTTTGCTCTTAAACCGTAAACGTTAAGTTAAATCGCGTAAACTGAAAATGATCATACAATGTAAACGGGCATTAAACAATTAAAAGTTTATATCTAACAAGTGTTATATGATTATTTAGAGGATAATTATTAACTTTGTTCATCATATTTTTATTGGTTACGTAAAATGCTTACGTTTCACGATAAAATGCGTTTAGGCATTCCCGGAAGTTCCAAAACCTAACTACGCCTAAACGAATACCCACGATTATACCCAATACACAAAATAATAAATATAACATCATATATATGTATGTTATGCCGAAATTTTAAGGATAGAAACAAGAATTTCCAACTTGTACATAATATCTAGATATTATAAGAAACAAACTCTTACACCTTTATCAACTTGACTTCTTAACCTTGTGCTAGGGTTAGAAAGTAACCATGGTTAAGTTAATAGGATATTTTCCCTATATATAGCATACATGAACTCTTTCTTTCATAGAAACTTAACAAAATTCATTTTCTTTCTCTCTTTTATGCTCTAAAACCCACGGCTCATTTATCCCACACAAACAATTCATACAAAACTTTTATACAATCCATACATCTCTTTATACATCAATCCTAAGATGTATTAAGTCATATTCAAGCCTTGGATCACCATTTGCAAGTATTAAGAAGAAAAAGTAAAGATTAGGGTTTTGGAAACCTAATCTAGGGTTATAAGCTTGAAAGCTTGGATTTGAATCTAAACACGGGTTTAGAACTTATTTCTCATCTCATACATCATCACTAAGGTCTTCCTAATTCCTTTATACTTTTATTTCTTATGATTTTATGTGTTATATGTTAATTATGGCTATAATCACCACTAAGAACTTTTTAATATGTAAAATGAGTTATTATTTATGTTTATGATTTTATGCACTTATTCTTATGTCATATGGTCATATATATCATGGAAAAGTGAAAGTAAAAGTATGTTAACCTATGGATTAAGTATAAACATGTTTAGGTTAAATTAGGGTTTTATAAGGTTTCTTAATCTTCACATGTGAAAATAATGGAAAGTAAATTGTTAAACTTGTTAATCATGGACAAATAGAAAATATATGGACTAATGGACATTAATATAAGTATCACATATGTTACATATGGTTATTAGGGTTTTTAAAGTAAACTACTAAACTAATTAATACATAAAACAAGTTTTAAACACATTTTGGAAATAAATATCTTAGGGGCTGTTTTGTAATTAAAAATTTACATATATGTTTTATGATTTTATAAAATACTACATGTCACAAGGATCGATGGGTCATAAAGAACTCGAAAAACCGATTAATAACGAAGAAGATACGCCATTTACAAGTTTAAGATAGTTAATACTTTTATAAAACAATTTTTATAAAAAGTACTATTCACCACAGAAAAGTTAGACTTTATAAACATCAATAATAGATAAAAACTTTCAATTACGAGAACAGGATCGAAAGAATCGCTAGAAAACGGAGCTATAATGAATAAGAGTAACGAGCTAAAACCGGGTTAACTTAATTAAAAGTATAAAAATGAATTTTTAATAGCTGTTATTAACGTATAACACTATTCATCACGAATCTCAAAAACCAAAAATGTATTTTATGATCACCATCTTAATAACAAACGCGTGGTCCTTAAGAGAACGTGAGGAACACGGCATAAACGACAAGAGTTAAGTCATTTTTAGTAAAGTAGTAATAATAAGCCTTTTTACTTTAGAAATACAATTTTCACTAAACAAATAGATGGTGATATAGCTATATAGATTATATATGTTATTAGTTATCGAGTGTTATAATACTAGGGAGTTTCATAATATCCCCCAGTTCCGATGGCGTAATCGACTAGTTGGTTGGATTTACGATATTAAAGTGCCTAACTTCCTTGTACGTCAAGTCAATGACCTCTTAAATTATGATAGCCCGAACGATAGTAAACGATGAAACCTAATATGATTATATGCAGTTGTTTGTCTATAGACAACTACTTGAATACTGATTCACCTATATTAACTAGGTTGCATTGAGCATTAATCGTGACGCGTTTTACATGGATATTTTGTTATCAATTCACTCACTTGAGGTGAGTTCATAGCCCCACACTTTTAACAGTTTACTGATTTTACTATTATTTAGGGTGAAAACTTGCTTTGTTTGTACAAATTAGGACTGCAAGTGGATTAATTTACATATGAGACATGTTTGCCTAAGTAGCGATAACCCAAGTTAAGCCCATTATCATAGAACTACTGTCAATTGCATAAGATGTAGTTGGGATTACATTATGAGAGCGCGAACATGTATTTAATAGGAACTATTTTTGGGAAACAGACCTCACCCGTTCGGGTGACTAGCAATCCAACCCCCGGAACGAACGTTATAGCAGTCGAATCAGGGATGTTTCGTCGGTTAGAAACACATGTTCGGTCTGAGTAGACAATATTTTTGCGAACAAGACTTTCGACTTTCAGTGTCATCAGCTTAGTGTAAATGTAATCTGGTTTTGTGATTGATCATAGGGTTGTAAACATTACGGGAAAAGTCCTTGCGTTCCTGCAAATTTAACTACATAAACCTATGAATTCACCCAACATTTTTGTTGACAGTTTTAAGCAATGTTTTTTCATGAGGTCAATAGGCAACGAGGTGCCACGATGCCATTGGGTTTTACATTTGGAGTGCACCTTAAAAGACTTTTATAATCATATGTTTGGGAAATCTATGTCATCTTTTGTAATATTTAAACAAGGAAACAATTGAAGCTATAAGCTTTGTAAATAATGTATTTTAATTAAATCCAATAGTATCAATTTAAATAAACGACTTTTTGTGTCGTTCTTATATATATCTTGTGCTGTTGATCTTGAAGTAACACGCCCCGGACCCTTATTCCGCTGCGACCCATTTTGGGGGTGTTACAAAAAGAAATTAACAATTTTTAGATTGATAAAAAATTCTCTGCAATTTTTTTTAAGAGTTAATACGTTAACGGATGAGTGAGCTACTATACAATAGTGCATGGTGATAAGTGTTAGGATGGAGATAACATGTCAAGGAATATACCTCAAACATTGACAGGGTACCACCCTGGTGTATCTCATCGCCAGGGGGGTGCTTGAGATCATATTTTTTCTACACATACGAAAATAAGATAGATATAAGTGTGAGTTAGTTTGGAAAATATAAGGGGATGAAAAAAATTATGACAGTTTAAAGCCTTGGACACGAGTAAGGTCATCTGTTGTGCACAACTAGGACATTAAAAGTATTAACCATAATCAACGTTCAACCTTATGAAAAAAACAAAGCCCATATTGAGGAAGAAAACAGACATGAGATGAATAGATCAAAATGAAAAATATTGATGGCTATGCATAAGTGCGCCATGGTGTGCTTATCCTTTTACGGATGAGTTTTTCTATTACTCATGGAGGAGTTTTCACTTAGATGAACGCGGCGGCCTAAATGGGTTATCCCCGTGACCATTTCCTAACCCTTTCCCAAGCCACCCCAAGATGTTTGGCGTCTCCTCTTGAAAAGCTAAATTGAAGTTTCTACAAACTGATTTCACATATATGTACTATGTGTTACTTTAAACATCTCTTTCTAGTGAACATCGGTTAAATTGATGACATCTTATATTAGTACATAACCAGTCTCCAAAGTCCTTAATGAAAAAAAAGAATAAAGAAAACCAGTCTTCGAACTCAATTTTCTGGTCAAACTGATTCCCTTAATTTGCATCCATGCAAAACTAAAACCTATTAAATGTCCCTATTCCCTAGAAATTTTAGCTGATAATAATCAACCAACCCAAAGACTGAAAATAATACATGTAGGACAATAGTGAGAATAATGAGAATAGTGTATACATATGCAAACACTACACAATTGCGACCACCGAATCTCATGACACAAACCACACAGAAAAATCCACACAATAAGACCCAACGGCAAGGCGCTACTTCCTCAAATAGTACTAGACGCTACTTTTCAAATTGTACTATTTACCCATGGTCCAGAATCACATAACATAATAAAACCTAAGGGCATGGTGCTACTTCCCCAAATAGTATTAGGCGATATGCTGATACAAAAATGACAACTAGTTAAGTTACTCGTTTAGACTCGACAAAATATAGCACTTTTTACTAAAAACGTGCAAATAGACCAAAACGCTCGTTTACCCTACTTGTCTACCGACAACCTCAAGATCACAAGGACTCGGAAATACTTCATTCACTTGAGTAGCACATTAGCTCGGTCTAGGGTGAATCAAGACATGTTTAAAGCGAATACACTTCAAAAACCACATAAAATCATAGAGTTTCAAAAATACCCAAATATGTCCCGATAATAAGGTCACATCGAGTGACCGTTTAACTAAGTTTCCAAGTGTTTTTGGTTCAATACTTTTCACATCTCTAAATAACAGGTCTTAGGTATGTCCTTAAATTTTTATATATTTTATTAAGTGTTTTAACACATTCAAATAGCCATGACAAAAGAAGAACTCATGACATGTCTACCTATTTTAATGATCAGACGGTCTAAATGATAGATCCAGGTCCTAGGTCCTAGGTGCAACCCTTGAGGATTTTCTAGCTCATAATGTTCTATTTTAGCCCTTAGGCTCTTATCATTTTCTATTCCTGTCATATCAATTTCTGGGATTTATCGGTAATCTATCTATTTAATCATTAGTACTATTATTCTCTTTAATTATCTCATTATATATGATTATATTTAGATTTGATCAATCTCTGGGAAGTTTTCCCGCAAACGGCTTAAATCCCAAGCAACGCGTCCTGACACGTCCGCTAATGATCCATACTATATTTAAAGCAATTTAACTTATTTACTCATAGAGTAAATAGTCAATATTTAAGTAAAAACATTTTTACATTCATTAAAAATACTAGGAAACTTCAGGTCACATTTTAAATCACGGGATTAGACCATTTAGTAACCCGACAAGAGCTAAAACGCTCCTAGGATCCTCTTAGAAGCCCTAGTCAGTTCGAGCCCCATAAGGGGGCAAAAAGGCACTATTTTAGCTTGTTGGTTCCATGCTAGTACTAAGCATTTGTCTTATATCTTTTCAAATGCACACATTCATTCATTCATTTCACACACATCATAGTTTTATTCTTTTCTTTTCTCTCCTTGTTGCGTCCGATTTACACACACACACAAACACCATAACTTTTTATTTTTGATCAAGAAACATGAGAGTTTGAGTGCTTCCGGGTTGATTCCAATAGGCGGGGGTTCATTAAAACAACGTTTGGGTTGTCGATTTAGTGCATAATCTCATTTTTTAAACCCTCTTTGCAAGTCATATATTTCTTAAATATTTTTGTACTTTTAGTAGTGTTATGATGCATAGATAATAGTTGTACGGTTTGTTTTCTAAAAATCAAAAGCTTAAAGTTTTGAAATAAATATTAAGGGGTGTTTGTTTGGTTCGAACGTGGGTAAAAAGGGGCAAGGAAAGACCATTTTATTATTTTGGTTGTGATGGTTGAATAACATTTATATTTGCTTACTCTCAAAGCAACGTTATTGATGTTTTGTGGAACCCAAAATATGCGTTCTATGTGATAATTGTAAACTCTATGAATTCACTCAACGTTTTGTTGACGTTTTTAAGCATGTATCTCAGGTTAGGTATTGTTGATGGTTTGGATGCAACGGAACGCGGATATCAAGGACGGTGTCTCGGTGAAGTGGTGTCATAAACTAAACAAGCGTTTTAGAAATCAAGTCGTGTTGTGACTTTTAGAAATAATTTCTACAATGGTATTGGGACCTATGTAACTCTGATCTTTCTAATAAATGAAACCATGTTTTATAAACGCATTATTAAGCGTTTACTGGGACCCGTGTGCATGTATTATGAAGTAGCACCCCAACCGTTGTATTCCGCTGCGTATCGCATTTTAGGGGTGTTACAAAGCTAGGCCCAAACCATGGCTTAGTCTTGGTCCATGAGCCTTGGATTCTTTTATGGATTATTCGTTAGACTTATTTTCTTAACAGGCTTGATAATGAGCCTAAAACGGGTTTTAAAACTAATAACAATATTTTGGACTACTATTGGGCCTCAAGGCCTAATAGGCTTAAACGAGACATTTTGAAGGATAAAGTGGTAACGATTTATACTCGTATATAAATTTGGATAGTCAAATAGTCATTTGAAGGAAATGCGTCTTGATAAATAACGCGAAATGTGGATTTTTGGTCGTTTTGTCGGAATTGATTTATTTAAGGGAAAGTGTTTGAAAAATGAGGTTTAAAAACCTTGGAAACGTCTTATAAACGAACGGGTCATGCCGAAATTTCATAAAAATATTATACTTAGAATATTTTACTAAAAACATAATTTCTTAGAAATCCGACAAAAGACGAAATAATAAAATATTATTATTTTAATAAACCGACTAAAAGACGAAAATATATTTTATAATTTTATAAATTATAAAACTTCTATTAATGATTTAGCGTAACTAAAACGTGTCACTTTTCATAACTAATACAATTAAACTAGGTAACTTAAGACTACCGGATAGATTACCGAAACATATTTATTAATAACTATTATCTAAGTCTTGATATTTTTACTCGTCTATTTTCTTAAGTAGTATAAACATATACTATCTAACATACATACTATGATATATCTTCTTTGAGTCTAAATCACCAACCATCACACAACCAATAACATTAAAAGTGACCGTACAACGCACATTTTGACTTCTATGCATCAACCCTAAACGTACATTTAAGAAACATATATCTAAATCGGACATTAACTGGATTAGGTCGTGTCTGGACGCCGTTGCATACAATTGTTTGATCATATCCTCAGCTACTTATCACTTTGTTTAAAGGTGAGTTCTCGTAGCCCCACTTTTTAAACTCTTTTCCGTTGGGGGAAAATGATACTCAAAATCTATTTCAACTACTTTTACTACTGTGCAAAATCTCTTATTTCTTTTTGGACAATGGTAATCAGGCACGTGGAAGATCATTCATGATGGGAGTAAAGGAAGCTCGCCAGGACCCGAACATTGTGATGGGTACGTTTACTCTAAACAACTACTATGCTACAACATTATTCGATTCCGGTGCCGACCGTAGTTTTTTTCCACTACTTTCATACCTCTGTTAGACATAGATCCCAGTAACCTAGGTTTTAGCTATGAGATTGAAATAGCCAGCGGGCAACTAGTAGAAATCAATAAGGTTATACACGATTGTAAACTGGAGATATAAGGTCATACCTTCGAAATCGACTTGATACCGTTTGGACACGGGAGTTTTGATGTGATTGTGAGAATGGACTAGTTGTCCCAGCACAAGGCCGAGATCGTTTGCCACAAGAAGGTAGTTAGAATTCCACTACCACATGGCAAAATACTTAGAGTCTTAGGGGAAACCAGAAAAGAAGATGAGACACCTCATGAGTGCAAAGACCGAAGAGCAGAAACTGAAAGACATTGTTATAGTTAGGAACTTTCCCGAGGAATTTCCTGACGACCTATCAGGATTACCACCTTCCCAAGAATTCAAGTTTCGTATCGACTTAATCCCTAGAGCAATGTCGGTCATGAAGTCTCCCTATCGTTTGACACCTTCTGAAATAGAGGAGTTGTCGAGTCAACTCAGAGAACTCAAGGACAAGGGTTTTATTTGACCAAGTTCATTGCCATGGGGAGCACCGGTATTATTCGTCAAGAAGAATGACGGTTCATTTAGGATGTGTATCGACTATAGAGAGTTGAATAAGTTAACCATCAAGAACCGTTATCCCCTCCCAAGAATAGACGACCTATTCGATCAACTGCAAGGATCATAGTATTTCTCTAAGATAGACCTTCGGTCCGGATACCATCAGATGAGAGTGCACGAGGATGACATTCCAAAGACTGCATTTAGAAATCGATATGGATACTTTGAGTTCACAGTAATGCCCTTTGGTTTGACGAATGCACCAGCGGTATTCATGGACTTAATGAACCGAGTATGTAGACCATACCTAGACAAGTTTATGATTGTATTCATAGATGATATTTTGATCTACTCTAAGACAAAGGAAGAGCATGAGATGCATCTAGGGTTAATCTTAGAACTGCTCAAGAAGGAGAAACTGTACGCAAAGTTCTCTAAGTATGAATTTTTGTTGCAAGAAGTACAGTTCCTTGGGCATGTGATTAACGGTGATGACATACATGTAGATCCCAGCAAGATTGAAGCTATTCAGAATTGGGAAGCCCATAGAACTCCATCCGAAGTTCGTTCATTCTTAGGTTTAGCAGGATTTTACCATCGATTCATAGATAATTTCTCCATGATCGCTAAACAGTACTAAATAATTCCCAGCAGTACTAAGTTTAGCCCATAAGTCTTAACTTTTGAAGTACCAGTCTTAACATTAATTTCGTTCCAAAAAGCATTTCCATCATCAATGTTGATTCTCATAAGCTCTCTTTCTGTTTTAAGCTCACTGTATCTCTTAATTCTTTTACTTACTAAAACACTCTATCTGTTTTTGCTTTCTCTCAAATCTTACAGTATTAATTATAACAACAGTAGTAATTAACCTCCCCTCAATCAATGCTTCAGAGGTTAAGCATTCCAATACTTGCAATTAGATATTAAAATCTTCCAACATCAAAAGCTTTTGTGAGTAAATCAGCAACATTATGATCAGTGTGAATCTTAATCATTTAAATAAGCTTCTTCTTATTTGAATCCCTGATGAAGTGATATCTAATCTAAATGTGCTTAGTCTTTGAGTGAAACACTGGATTCTTAAATATGTAGATGGTGATTCCATTGTCAATGAAAATCTTGGTATTCATGAAGTTGTATCCATAATCCAGCATTTGATTTTGAATCCATAGTACTTGTCCATAGCAACTAGCAGCAGCTAAATACTCTGCTTCAGTAGTAGAGTTGGCAACTATGATTTGCTTCTTGCATTGCCATGAAATCAATATTCCTCCAAAAAATTGACAACGCCCTATTGTGGATTTCCTGTCTAAACTTGCACCAGCATAGTCACTATCAGTATAAGCTTCCAAGTCAAATGGCTAGTCTTTAGGATACCAAAGGCCCAATTTAGGTTGACCTTTCAAGTATCTAAAGATTCTTTTCACAGCATGAAGATGTGAAACTTTAGGTTTGACTTGATATCTTGCACAAGCATATACAACAAACATTATATCATGCCTTAAAGCTGTTAGGTACATCAATGAACTAATCATTGATCTATATAAGTAAACATTAACATCTTCAGCTTCTGGATCCTTGAGCAATGGATTTGAAGTCTCTATGGGTGTACTTGTTGTCTTCACAGTTGAAAAACTAAACTTCTTCAAGATTTCATCCACATACTTATCTAGACTGATGAAAATCCCATCATCTTTCTGAGACACTTGTAGTCCTAAGAAGAAAGTGAGTTCTCCCATAGAACTCATTTGGAATTTCTTGTGCATTAATTTCTCAAACTAAGTGCATAACTCCTTCTTAGTAGATCCAAAAATGATATCATCAACATATACATAAACTAGTAGAATATTACTATTGATTCTTTTAAGGAACAAAGTTTTATCAATCTGACCTTTCTGAAATCCATTGTCTAATAAATAGGTAGATAAAGTCTCATACTAGGTTCTAGGAGCTTGATGTAGACCATATAATGCCTTTTCTACCTTATAAACTCTGTCAGGGAATTCTGGATCTTTAAATCTTGGAGGTTGATAGACATAAACTTCCTCTTTAATCTTGCCATACAGAAATGTACTCTTCACATCCATTTGGTACACAACAAAGTCTTTGAATGAGGCATAGGCTAAGAATAGCCTAATTGCTTCAATCCTAGCAACTGGAGCAAAAACCTCATCATAATCTATTCCTTCTTCTTAAGTGTAACCCTGTACAACCAGCCCTTCCTTGTTTCTGATTATAATGCCTCTCTCATCTCTTTTGTTCCTGTAGACCCATTTTGTTCTAATTGCCCTCTTGCCATATGGTAAATCAACCAAAGTCTAAACCTTCTATAATTTAAACTGTTGAAGCTCATCCTGCATTACTTCTATCCAGCTTGGATCTGTTAAGGCTTAAATTACCTTCTTGGGTTCTACTTGTGATAGAAAAAAAGCAAATAGACAAGTATGAAGGTCTTCATGAGTTTTCCCTTCATAAACAACACTAATAAACCCTTGTTCATTTGAAGTCTTTGTTATTCTCCTTGTCTGTACACCAGACTGCACATCTCCAATCACATTATCAAGTGAATGATCTTTATGGATTCTTGTATTTGGAATAGAAGGAACTGGATATGTGGTAGTAATGTTGCTCATATCCACTTCTGTTTCATCACCAACAAAATCAGCATGTGTGGCTTCAAGTGTAGCATTATCTCCTAAAGAAAACATGTCTGGTTCAGTTTGAGAGCCATTTGATCTAGCAGTAGTAACTGTTAGACTATCAGTATTAATATTTAGACTACCAGTAGTAATATTTAAACTGCCAGTATTAATACTTGGCCCATCAGTATTAATATCTTGAGAACTATTTACAGGCCTCTCTTGATTATCAATTACACTTTCTTTTCTTACACCATCGTCCTGCTTTCCAGCATCACTAGAAGGTTGTAGTTCATCATTACTAGCATTCTTTAAAGAAGAATCAACTAGTGAACCACTTTCCACAGTGGCATCAAAATGCAGTCTTGGCTAGATCCTGTCTCCTTGCTAGAATGACCTGCACCAATACTTTCTTCTGTACCTACAAAATCATTAGAGTTCGTACCTGTAACAACTGGCACATAATTCATTGATTTTGTTAGAACATCAATATCAAACAGCCACTTTGTTCTATCACCTGCAATAATAGGCTTATCCTCCAAGAACCAAATATGCAAACTTTCTTCTACTTTCCTAGTTCTAATGTTATATACCCTAAAAGCCTTACTATTTAATAAGTATCCAATAAAGAATCCTTCATCTTACTTTCCATCAAACTTGCCCAAATAATCTAAGGTATTAAGTATGGTAACATGACACCCAAATGGTCTCATAAAGCTTAAAGCAGGTATTCTACCTCTAAACAGTTCATAAGAGGTCTTGTTATGAGGCTTGACAACTAATACCTTATTCTGCACATAGCAGGCAGTATTTACTGCTTTAGCCCAAAATGTAGTAGGTAACTTAGAGTCTGCTAACATGGTTCTAGCTACCTTAATCAATGTCCTATTTCTCCTTTTAGCAACACCATTTTACTGAGGAGTTCTAGCTATACTAAATTCCCTCTTAATACCTTTCTTTTCATAAAGCTCACTCATAACTTTATTCTTAAACTCTATTCCATTGTCACATCTGATTATTTTTACTTTCTTATCAACTAGATTTTCTATTTCAGTTATAAAGCTCTTAAGGATATCACTAGTCTCATCCTTAGATGCTAAAAAGAAAACCTAAGTGAATCTGCTATAATCATCAATGACAACTTGACAATATTTCTTATGCATTAGGCTGCTTATAAAAGTTGGACCAAACCTGTCCATATGCAACATGAATAAAGGCTGAGTAATAGAGTTCTGTATCTTGGACGTACAAGAGGCTTTTTGTTGCTTTCCCTTAAGACAAGCAACACAAGTTTAGCCATTTTCAAAACTTTTTGTAGGCAAACCTCTCACAAGATTTTCCTTAACAAGTTTATTAATAGTTTTAAGGTTTATATGACCAAGCCTCCTATGCCAAAGCATTGATTCATCAAGTGTGGCCTTTGCAACAAGACAAATTAAACTCTCTTTAGGAATAATATTCTTCATATCAACAATATGCATATTGTTCTTTCTAGGAACTTTACGTAAAACCTGACTTTCATCAACAAACTTAAAGTCAGGAGATAGAACAAAACATCCCGTGTTAGTGAAAAGAACACTGTTCTTTTTGTCACACATCTGTGAAACACTAAAAAGGTTAAACTGTAACTCCTTGACAAAGTACACATCCTCAAAATCAAGCTTACTAGTTTTAAGAATTCATTTACTAGTAATTTTACCTCCTTTGGCTCCTCCCTCAAAGGTAACATATCCTCCATCAAATTCCTTAAAGTCTAAGAGATATGACATGTTCTCTGTCATGTGCCTTGAGCATCCACTATCAACATAGCCTTGATATTCTTTTTGTGGATGACTGTGCACATAAAAATAAGGAAATTAGTTTCCTTTGGGGACCCAAGCCATTACTGACTTAGATATGCCTCGTTCATCAACATAATTATGTCTCTTCAAAGTAATTAAAGCACCATTAAGTATGGTAGGTCTCCAAACCCAACATGTTGAGGCCTTAACATCATTAACCTGATTTGTCCTTATAACATTAACTACTGCTGAATTTGGCCTAGCAGTATTAACTGCTTTTGGCCTAGCAGTATAAAATTTTCCCTTAACAGTATTATCTTTTTAGCTAGAATTTTTGTTAGTTAATGTTGTTTTTGTTTGATAAGGCCTCTTTACAGTTGATTGTGTTGATTTAGAAAAATGTGACATTGGTCTAGCACTATGAACTGTAGTTTTGTGATGAGTAGTATTAACATGCCTAGCAGTATTAAGTGGTCTTAGGCTAGTTATCATTAAAACTGCTCTTGGATCCATGTTCCTTTGAGTACTAGGGTAAGTATTTTTAGCAGAATAATTGTAATTTACCCTTGTAGAATTACTTCCAGACACCACCCATTCCCTTTGATGGTAATTGCAGTTAGCTTGCACATGGTCAAAACATCCACAGACAAAACAAGCTTTATTGTACATCACAAAGTCACTTCCTAGCTGTAGGGACTTCTAATTATTCCAGTTTCTTTGATTTCCCCTAGGACCTTGTGACCTATACATCTCAGCATACTTAACTGGTTTCCTAACTGGTTTTTCATGTTGTTTGGCTCTAACAAATTCTATCTTAGTAACAATAGGAAAAACAGTTTTCTTTTCTAACTTATCATCTAAGACCAACTTCTTAACCATTGGGGCATCAGCAGATTCCCTAACCTTATTAAAAGTATCTTCACAGACATTCTTACTAGTCTTAGGTCCATAGCCTTTAAACTCAGGCTGTTGGAACTCCTTTAGACCAGAGTTGGAAAACTCAATGTTTGGGGGTGAAAATAACCATGTAGGAGGAGGTGGAACAACATTATAGCTTACAAACCCCAGACCCTTTCTACTTTTATCAGGTATCTGACTTTTTATTAATTTGTCTAGACTCTTAGAAGCATTATCAAAATTTTCAATTTTAAGTTGATTGCTTTCTTTTTCTTACTTAAGCTTTTCTAACTAACCTTTAAGCACACTAATTTCTAAATCTTTATATGAGATATCTCTTTTTAGGACAACAAGTTGCTCATAAAAAATAACCTCATTCTTTTTGTAAAAGACAAGTTGCTCTTCTACAGATGCTAACCCTCTTTTATAATTTGCTAAATTGAACTCAGATTTGTTAAACTCTATTCTTAAATCATCAAGTTGAGTTTTAAGAGTTTCAAAGCTTTTTAGACAGGTTTTTGAACAAGTTTTGTTATTATGTACCTTAGAGTCTGAAAAAGCCATAAGAGCCATGTTTGTAGGGACTTCATCATCTGCCATAT